>VZSE01000014.1:0-39268 GCA_013398275.1 Promerops cafer
GGCGGCTGCCCCGCGCGTCACGTGCGCCGCGCCTCGTGCGCCGCTTGGCGGGGGCGGGGGCAGCAGGGCCGGGACCGTATTGGCGGGGGAGCGAGGGCAGCGCGGGGCACCCCATCTCCCATTGGCTGAGGGGGCTTGCGCCGCCCGTCCCCATTGGCTGGTGGGGCGCAGAGGCGCTCGCGACCGGTTGTCCACAGGTGCTACCCCACCTTGCCACCTGTGTGCTGTGGCGGGGGCCACTGTGCGCCCATTGGCTGGAAGGCCCCGGACCCCTGCTGCTATTGGCTGGGAGGGAGCAGGGCCGCGCCCCAACACCCCGCCCTGTGTGGGAGCGTCATGGCGGCCGGGTCTGGGCGGCGGTGGGTGAGGACTGGTGCGCTCGGGGGTCTCCTGTGGGGAGGCTGCAGCTCCTGGGGTGACGCCTCCCGGTCCTCTTCCCTTCAGGGCCGGCTGCACCAGCCCCGCCATGGCCCCGGCGGTCTGCGGGACGCTCCTGGGGCTGGCCCTCTACGCCAGCAGCCTGTGCGTGGTGAGTGGTGCCACGTTCCTCTACCACGACTACTGCGTCATCGGGGCTGGCCCCGCGGGCTTGCAGGCGGCCTATTTCCTCCAGCAAGCCGGCCGGGACTACATCGTCTTTGAGCGGAGCCATGCTCCCGGCAGCTTCTTCGCACTCTATCCTCGGCACCGCAAACTCATCAGCATCAACAAGCAGTACACGGGCAAGTCCAACAGCGAGTTCAACCTCCGCCACGACTGGAATTCTCTCCTCAGCCACGACCGGCGGCTGCTTTTCCGACACTACTCTCGTGACTTCTTCCCCAACGCTGACACGATGGTGCATTACCTGGAGGACTTTGCTTCTCTGCTAAAGCTGCAGATTCGGTATAACACGGCCATCATCCATGTGACATTGGAGAAGAATGAGCAGGCCTGGAACGGCCATTACTTTATCCTGATCGACCAGGACAGGAAGAACTACAAGTGCAGGTAATGGGCGAACCTGGGGCTTGACACACAGCTCAGAGCTTTGCCCTGTTGAGGCATGAGTATCTCCAGGGATGGAGATTTCACAGCCTCTTAGAGCTTTAATCACCATTAGGGGTGGAAATTGGCAGGAATTGGCAGGTGGATGGGTGGAATAACTGCTCCTGGGAAGGCACTGCCTTTCATGAGCAGTGTTTTGCTTTGGGCAGCTGAGGAGGCTGGGAGGGCAGACACAGATTGGCTGCTATGGCCATCATTGCAGCGTCTGTCCTTGATAGGTATGCTTGAAATCATTTTTGTTTTATCACTAGATAATTGCTGTCTGTGAAAAAAGTAACTCAGTTGTACTCACAGCCAACACTGCCTTTATTACAAACTGGATTGAGTCAGTGCGGTGACATCTCGCGCCCCTTTTCCCGCATGTGCTCAGGCATGTGTCCCAGACAGGTGAAGCCCTTGGCTGGCACAGAGCTGGAACACGGGGGAAGCAGAGGAAAAGTGGGGATTTTTTGGGGGAGGGGCAAGGACCGTGAGAAACAACCCTCAGGGCTGCTGGTCGCCGAATTCCCCTTCTACTTGTCCTATTTACGTGTGTGTATCCCATCCTGCCACAGAGCTCCGTTCCTAAAAACCTTGAAGTTACTCGTGTGAACATACGGAGTATATTTCTCACCTCTCCTGAGAGCCTCAGCTCTACGACAGCAGGTCGTGCTGGCTGTCACTTGCCGGTGTGCTGCTGGCAGGCTCTGAGGGGACAGAAGGCAATCCTGGACACCCACGTACCGCGAGCGAGTTGCTCTCGGGACGCCATGTAAGCAAGGCTGGGACAGCAGGCAGTGCTGCTTGCCTCAGCTGCCTGGTGTTTCCATCTAAGTCACAAAAACTTCCTCAAGAATCAAGTAAAAGCTCTTATGGAGTGATATAAAAAGATCGCTGTAGTTATTTTTTGTGTTAGCAATTAGTGATGTTGCTAACATGTTTTTATGACTGGCAGTTACATTTCAAAATATCGAAACTATTTCCTGTCTGTCCTCAAAACGACTTCTGCTCTGTCAAATGTGAACTCAAATTTTAAATCAAAGTCATTTTTATGCAACATCAAATCAACCTGTGATGCTATATTGCATATACTGTCAATGAGTTCATATGAGTAGAAGTTGCATTCGTGAACAGGCGAGGGAGATGCATGTGTACAGCACCCACACTGGCTATTGCTATATATAACAGTGTTCCTAGTTGTCCTGAGGATAGGGAAGGGTGGAGCAGGTCATTAGTTGAAGCTAGGCAGAGGTTTCTTTTGAAACCATGGCCTGTGCAGCTGGTCCAGTGTCACTGTGGGGGTCACATTGCAGCCACCTTCCACAGTGGGAAGAGGAAGGAATGAGGAGATGGAGCCCCTTTCCTGAAATTCCCATATTTCCAAGTGCTGTCCCTGTTTCTGCAGCTCTTTGCTGGTTGCTGCTGGGACGTGGGTTCCCAACGTGGTGAACTTTCCTGGCTCAGAGTACGTTGAGGGTTACGAGACTGTGTCCATCAACCCGGAGGACTTTGCTGGCCAAACCGTGTTGATCTTGGGCCGAGGGAACTCGGCCTTTGAGACAGCAGAGAACATCCTGGGTGTCACGAACTTCATCCACATGGTGAGCCGCTCCCGCGTGCGCCTCTCCTGGGCCACCCACTACGTCGGGGATCTGAGGTAAGAAACCACTCCTGTTCCTGTTTCTAACGCAGCTGGAATACAAACAAGGAGAATCACTTCTTTCCCAGGTGACAGGCTGGACTGGTGCTGTGGTCATGGGGGCCGCAGGGGAAATACGGAGCTTTCTATGGGTCCTTGGTTTAAAGCAATCCAGGTTGCAGTTGCTGAACACAGAGGCTTGGTGAGAGCTTTTTAGGATCTGTGTGAAACAGAAACACGTCCACTTGGAAACTGTAATCTTTAAAATGCTGGCTCTCAAGTTATTCCCTTGCTTCCAGTCACAGAGGAATGTTAGGAGGTTGGCTACATCCTGGAAGGACAGCGAGGCTGTGTTACCTATGCTGTTCCTGTGAGCCCTGAAGCTCTGGGGATAACCCTTACAGTGAAGAGGAGTTGGGATGCCTGATAAATTATCCTATTTTCAGCAGCTAAGACAGAACCTCCCTTCTTTACATTCTTGTGTTTTCCATAGAGCAATTAACAACGGCCTGCTGGACACCTACCAGCTGAAATCTCTGGATGGGCTACTGGAGGGCGACCTGGAAGATCTGGCTATCATTAAGGATAAAAAGGGAAAGCTGCACATCACACTGCGGTTCTACTTGGAGAACAGGAACATCAGCGCAGGCATCGACTCCATCACCCTCCCTCAGGATGAACTGGACAATTTTGCCACCCGTGCACCTTACGACCGTGTCATCCGCTGCCTGGGCTGGAAGTTTGACTTCTCCATCTATAATAGGTGAGGAAGAACCAGGATCTCCATGAAAGAAGGTATTTAGGCTGAAGGGCCTGAGTAGGGAGGAAAGGGAAGAGCAGGTCTTCTCCTGGCAGCGTTGTTTGGACCTCCGTGTGTTCTGAGCTTCTTGGTGCTACACAGTCCTTTATTTATCCTGCAGGTAAGGCTGTGTCCCAGTGGGAATGTGTGTCACTGCCCTCTGACCAACAGGCTCTAAGGCTGTGCAGATGGCAGCAATGAGACCTGAGTGACACAGAAAAGCTTGTACCATTAGAACTTAACACCCTGACCTGCGAGATCACATGGACAAGGCTAGCAATGTTTGGTTTGTTTTTTTTTTTTTAATGAGGATGATAAAGGTGCAGATCGCTACAAAAAGGTTTTGTCTGGGAAAAAAAAAATTCCCTGAGGATGCAACCTTCATTCCACCTTGATACATCCTGCAGTTGAAAAGGATACTGCTAACTTCACTGTCTTCCAGAATTCATTGTTAATGGTTCAGCTGAGAATTAGATCTTGTCCAGGGCTATCTTGAGATGAACACCCTTATCTTCCAAAGATCCTCATTTTAGTAGTGAACACCACTGAAGGCAGCAGAGGTATGAAGCAGAATCTTGCAATGGCTGCAATATCATGTGTATCAGAAACCCTTTTTATTTTTTTACTCCTGTTCTTCCTGATAGTCTTCTCTTCTCTTTGCATACCAGATCCCTGAGAATGATGCCAGGAAAAGGGAATACTAAAAAATATCCTCAAATCAAACCCAGCTACGAGTCTAGAGGCACTCGGGGGCTCTTTGTTCTTGGCACTGCTAGCCATTCAGTTGACTTCAGGAAATCTGCTGGGGGCTTCATCCATGGATTCCGGTATACAAGTGAGTACTGGGGTGTACAGAAAGGGCAGAGGGGGAAATCATTCCTCCCTTCAAACGAACAATCCATAGCTCACTGCTGAAAAGAAATTGCCTTTAGTCTTGTTCTGGCAATAAAAAGGACAAAACATAGTCAAGCTGCAGCTGCACCATCTGAAGTGGAGGAGAAGTGACTTGGGGTCATGTATGAAGTTTTTAGTTGTCTGTCTTTGTTTTGTCTTGTGTCTCTCTTGCCTGCTGTCTGTTATTTATGTAACACAATAGATTTCTTCCTGCCAGACGCTCTGCCTCGTGACGGGCTGTGGGTGAGAGGTCTGTGCTGTGGAGTTAAAACCTAGCAGCTGTGGGCAGTAGAGAGAATTTCCTTCTTTATGTATGTGTGCCCATCCTTATCATTAAAGGACTGCTGAGAAGTAATGAAATATCCCCAAGGACCCCCCCCCCACCCTCCCCCACCACTTAGCATCACATCAGCTTTCTGAGGGCATCTCCACTGCGGTTACCAGCGATTGGGGTGGCAGATCCTGAGCACGGAGGAGCTGTAAAGGTTATTGAGTCCTGCTGCAGCGCAGAGACTGGATTTCTTAAAGCATAAGCTTGGGTGGTTAAATAAGCTGTCTTTGTTTCTCTCCATGTCTTAGCTCGGGCAGTCCATCGCCTATTGGAAAACCGTCACCATGGTGTCCCCTGGCCATCCACAGTCTACCCTATTACACAGCTGACCAATTCCATCATCAAGAGGGTGAACGAGGCCTCAGGCCTCTACCAGATGTTCAGTGTCCTGGCTGACATCATACTGCTGAGAGAGTGAGTGAGTGAGTAATTATTCCCAGCACTGTGCTCCATAATTTCATTTCTGTTTCTTTACCATTGCTTCCCGTGTTGCCACCACACAAATTGTGCTGTTCCTGCCTAAGGATGTTACCATTGCATAGGCAGCCACCCCAAACCTGTACCACTGCTGCAACTGGTGCCCAATTGTGCAGACTATTTCTCCCTCTTAAAGGGCTGAAATAGTCCAGACCTTCCCTCTAGGCTCAGAGGTGTAGTACTCCTTTACTGACCCCAGGGAAAAACTTTGTTGAGCAGTGCTGCTGTAGAGAGAATCCCCTAATCTAGGAGAACAATGGTGTCTTGTAACAGTATCAGCAGCCTTTATAAGAGCTGCATCAAGTCCAGCTCAGATCTGTAATGACCAAACAAAATTACTATCTGATGACTTTTTGGCTGTAGCCTTGACCAGCTGAGGGTGGGTTGGATCCCAGCTGGCTTTCTCTGGTGGAAAATTCTAATGGTGTGTTTTCTATTCACAGGAATGCCACAGCATTTGAATACCTGGAAGAGTACCCTATTGGAGTCCTGGCCGAGCTGGAAATGCAGACAGGAAGAAAGGCTCGCAATGGGCTCTTTGTCATCATCATGGAGTATGGGAGGAATTTCTCTGGGGCTGACAAGGATGTCTTCTACTACAACCGTGCTGTGGGAGAGGCACAGCATGCCTGGCAGTCCAACTTTTTACACCCTGTTATTTACTATTACAAACGCCTCCCAACAGGTAAGCTTTCCCACTAATT
Source organism: Promerops cafer (assembly GCA_013398275.1). NCBI lineage: Eukaryota > Metazoa > Chordata > Aves > Passeriformes > Nectariniidae > Promerops > Promerops cafer. The sequence goes on from VZSE01000014.1 coordinate 5,871, forward strand.
ATGTGACACAACTGAAACAAAGAGGGATAAAGATAAATCAGAGCCAAAGTGGGTGTGGTACCTGAAAGCACTCTTCCCCCTTCTGTGAGACACCCCCACCACTGTATGAGCTGAAAAGGAAGCTGAGAGTTGGCAAGAAAGTTCCATCAGTAAGACCAATGTAGGGGGTGGGAGGTTGTACCAGGGACCTCACATTTGAAAACAGGAACAAACAGGTGTGCTGGAAATTTCCCCGTGCCCAAAAAGAGGAACAGTTCTTCCCTTTGGCTGGCACCCTGTGTGTATTTTGCAGAGCCTGACAGATGAGGCTGTTGTTGTTTGGCCATCTTGCTGCCAAGAGAAAGCTGCTCTCTGGCAGGCCCAGGTCTGAGAGGTCACACAGATACAGAGGCAGCCAAAGGCAAGGGTTTAAAGAGGAGTGTTCTATCCAGCAGCAGACAGGCTCAGAGTAGAATTCCTTGGGAAATGAGTGTGTTGAAATCTTCATCTCCAGAAACCTAGGGTCAAGGTCCAGCTTGCCTTGCACTGAAATAAGCGTGATGGGTAGTAGCATTAAAGGCAACTTAGCCCATCTGGCAGTCTCTGCCCAGGGGGAAGAGGAGTGAAATGACAGAAATGCTACAGGCAGGGACAGAGGGCAGCTGTGCAGTGGCAGGGCTGTTGAGGACAGAGCTATCAGAGGGGATTGCAAATGAAAGTAACGGATTAAAAGGTCAGGACAAAAGCGGAAACAGCTGTCACAGCTGCTTTCCACTCCCCAGGCTCTTTTTAATGCCATTTTGCTTCTAAGAGACTCCCTTAACGTTCTCTTGGCAGAGCGTGAGATGAGACTCCGTCCCCCAGACTGGCCTCTGCCCCGGCCAGATGCCATCCATCACATTGTGGAGGACTTTCTGACAGACTGGACAGCCCCGAATGCTCACATCCTGCCGTTGAGGCGGTTTTTGGAGAACTGCCTCAGCACCGACCTGCGCAATTTCTTTGCAGGTAATTTGGGTACTGGGTCGAAGTGGCAGGAGGAGGAGGAGCAATGTGAGAAACAAGTGACAGGAGTGATCTCTTCTGCAAATAGCTGAGATCTCCCTGTGGTGAGCTGCTTATCTCACTGTCAGTCCACCTCCTCAATGCACTCACCAGATGGTACAAAGTGCTGTCCTGTGTGTATGTTCCCAAAGAGTCCTTGCTCTTGTTCACTGTTAGAAAAAGACTGGCCCAGTCATGCCAGGATTTAGAGAAAGGCATATAAGGTTGGGTTCAATCCTTTTTCTGTGTGCAGCTTTCCTTTCTTCTTCATTATCTGAACATTTCTTTTTGCCATTGTGTACTAGATCTCATGTACTGGTGATTGGATTGCTTTCCCATGGGAAATGGGAGTGCTGTGATGTGAGAGGTGAAGAGCCTCTGCTGCCTCCCTTCCTGGTCTTAAGACCGGTGTAGGACCTTCCTGCAGGAAGCCTATGTGGCACACAGAGGGAAGCCATCCTGTAGCACAAAGAAGATGCCAGATGGATGCAAGCTCAAATCCAGCTCCTTTTTCTCTCAGTGTGCTGAGACTGGGGATCCCTCTCTGCATCTCCTGAGCTCTGCAGAATTACGTCAATTACTGTGCTGCCACCTGGGGCAGGGTACCGGGTGGGAAACTCCAGCCATCTTCCCTCATCTTCTCTGCCTTTTGTTTTGAACAAGTCCCTGATAGTTTATGGGAGTATTTCCCTACAGGGTATCTCTGCTGACTGTAATTTTTGATCCTTTCCCCTGCAGAGTCCTGTTTCCTGTTTGCCTTCACCCATCAGAAGCTGCCTCCCTCCTGCCAGCAAGGGTATGTGAGAATGCAGGGACTGGTGGGGAGCAAGGAGTTAAGGCACCACGCAGTACAGGCTGGGCTGCTCCAGGATTACACTCACACAGACTTTTCGGGTGACAGACCCCCTGACAGCCACGATGGGTCACAGGAGCAGCTGATGAGAGATCATGGGATACCAGTTCGTCCTCTGCAGCATCTTGTTAATGCCAAGGATGAGCTTTAACTGTTCTTGCTCCACACTGAAATCCATAGGTGCTCTTGTGACAGTACTGTAACAGAGATCCACAGCAGGATTCTGCCCTTTCCAGCATCCCTTTTCCATCCCTATGCCGCCCACTCATCGTGAGTTGCCAAAGACCTGCTCAGATCTTGCTGTTACAAAGAGGACCAACATACTCTGAAGGATTGAGGGACCAAAACCCAGTGATGCTGAGGTTCCCACATTGTCCTTGCAGAGTTCAAAGTTGCCTGAAGGTGGTGTTTGTGTTTATCTCACTGACCAATATCTGCAGTGACGTACAGAGGCCACAGAAGCGAGCGCAGGAATGCCAGGGAAACTTCAGATGTCACGTCCCCCTTCAGAGGTGACCTGCTCACACCCTGTGGCAGCCCAGTGCTGGCTCTCTGGTCCCTGGATGCCGTACACCATGTATACTTGAAGATTTGTTTCTGCTTTGAATCCTGAAGTGGTACTCCAGGCAAACTTCTGGTATTTTTCCTGCATTTGAGTTAGGGCAATTGTGTAGCTTGAGAAGGGAAAGGTGATTTTTTTAGTTACTGTATAGGTCAGATAATTTATAATTTCCCAGAGAACACTACAAGGGACTCTTTCCTTCACGACAGATGAGTAGCTTGCTTGGAATGCCTGGGACACAGAGACTTAGAGAGTTTCGCTCTGCTGTCCTCATGTTTTTCTTCTCCCACACCAAGCAGCCTAGAAGGTTAGCCTGTCTTTTATAAAGCATGACCAATATTTCTCCTATTTGCACTACATCCCATCAAGAAAGTTTGATGTTGTTAAAATGCTCCTTCTCTGTGTTATTCCCCTCCAGTCACCTTGAGATCCTAGAGGGACTGACAGGGAGGTTGTCTGCACTTCACTGCTCCCCCTGTCAGCCACGTACGCTTGCCTATCACCTCCCTGTGCACTCCTTCCATGGGCCTGGAATTGCAAAGCAAGAGCAGTTTTGAGCTTGACCTCATGATGTCCCTGTGATTTCTAGAGAATAGAGGAGGGGTGACAGGGAACAGGCTTTTTATCTCCACACTTTTTCCAACCCTCTAGTGACTTGAAAAAGACACACTATTCCTTCCAAACTGAGGGGGGCTGTACCTTACATATATCTAAAGCTCTCCCAATCCTTTGAATTCAGCTGCTGTGTCAGCAAAAGCCCAGTTCCTTGGAGAAGCTGGGGAGCAGAAGAGGTCAGGGAAATGACAGGGGAGTTCTTGCTCCCTTTGAGAATACTGGGCTATGCAAGCAATGCTGCTGCTGGAAGATAGTGCCTGTTCACATGCAGCTGGAGAGGGTGTCATGGGCCACGCTGCTCTTTGGTCACCCCTGACTGTAGGGGTGCCCGTTGGTCCCAGTGCCCTGCCGAGTGGGTACGTTGTGGAACGGAGTTAATTGCTGTCTGGGGGGACTGTAGAGCTGTGCACTTCCAGGAAAGCTGAAAGAAGCAGGTGAAGCACGCGGCCCTTTGCCTAGCCTCGAGCCGCCAGCCAGAGGGACCGGGACCAGGACCGGGACTGGGAGTGGCACTGGGGCAGCCGGGCCCGCGCCACGTGCGGACGGCGCCCCATGGCGCCCGCTGCGCCCATTGGATGACTCCGCCGCCAATCAGCAGCCAGGGTTTGTCCCACGTGACATTACCATTCCCTCCAGGGGCGGGGCGAAGTGACTTAAAGGACAGGCGTGGCAGCCAATCAGAGCTGCCCGGCTCTGGTGGCGGCTGCCAATGGGCTGGGAGGGCGGCCGGCCCGTTTGTAGCAGTTTTCCGGCGGCTGGGGCCAATCAGCGCAGGCGGGCGGGGCGGCGGCCGGAAGTTCGGTGTGTGCGGTCACCTCCGTGCCCGGGAAGGTGCGGGCGGGGCTCGGGCCCGGCGGGTGGAGCGGGGCCCTCCCGGCTGTGCCCTCCCGCCCTCGGGCTCGGGGAGCAGCGGGGCGCCGGCGTCTGGGGCTGTTCTCCCTCACAGGGCTGGGGGCCGGGGACCCTGTGCCACCTGTTGGGACATCAGCTGAAGGAGCCCCGCGGTATCGGAGCAGTTGGAATCCCGCGGCCTGGGTCTGCCCTGTGGGTGGGGAGGAACGGGCGCTGGGGGCGGCTCTACTCTGCAGGGCTGCGGGACGCCGGGATCCTGTGCCTGGAGCTGTCTCCTGTAAGCGGGGAGGAGGCGGGGTCCAGCTGGGGGCCCCGTGCCTGTGGGGCTGGAGCTGCTGAGCGGGGCAGGGGCTGGGCACAGGGGCAGGAAGCAATCCCAAGTCATATCTCATAAGCTTCTCTCCTGGACACCTCTTGGCCTGGGGGCTGTCCTGCCGAGGGGACTCGGATCAGGGCGCTGCTGCAGTGGGACCACCCATGGGGTGCACGGACCCCACCAACCATTCTCCCCACAGATGGCCCAGAGGCTGGCGCTCCAGCGGCTGCTGTCGCTCCCCACGCGGGGGCCCCTGGCATCCCACGGCAGGGCCTTTGGCACCTCAGCTGGCCGCAGGAGCACTTTCAACGTGCAGGATGGCAGTGACTTCCAGGACCGGGTGGTGAACAGCCCCAAGCCCGTTGTGGTGGACTTCCATGCGCAGTAAGTTCCACCCGTGGCTCTTGCACCCCTCTCCACCATCACCCATGCAGGTGTGTCCCTGTGACTTTCCTGATGTTGTGGCACTCCGGGCTCACCATGGAGGAGCATGCCTGAGGGCTTTCCAAGCTGTGGAATCCGGTGTTGAAAGTTGCTTCTACCCGTCAGGCTCAATCCGTGAAGATTCCCCTCACAGCTACACCCTGCAGCAGTGTCAAACAGGGGTGCCAGGAAGGCATTCCCCAGGGTGGCATAGCTGCACCTTCCAGGTGCTCAGGTGTCACCCCAGCCCCAGTGTTGCATCATCCTACAGAAGATGCCTCAGGAAAAAGCTCTGATATCTGCCCTATTTGGCTTCATGGATGAAACGTCCTCTTAGAAACATTAAAACTTGTTAACAGCCGTGGAGAGCTCTGCACTTGTAATGCCTCACCATTGTTATGGTATATCATTCCATGTTTCTTAAAGCTGCATGGTTCTGAGGCTCTTTATAGCAAATGGCTTTATGTGTTATTAACAGCCCTGTGACACCAATGACAGCAATTGTCATCAATAAAAATGCTGTCATCCACCTGCCAGTAAATATTCCTAGATGTTATCTGCTCTATTAACAATATGATTATCTTGGGGTTTTTCACGTGTTTTCACAGTTCTCCAGTACTGTTATGTACTGGAGAACATAACAGTATGTTTGTTTGCCCCAAATCAGCCTGTTATAGCTGACTGGGGGCAAACAGACCACAAAACAGCCAAAAAACTTCTGCTCTAAATAAACCAACTGACAAACCAAAGTGAGCGTTAGTTGGGATCATCCAGGGAGGAGAGGACAATCAATTGAAGCCTGAAACTGGATACAGAGCTTCCTTAACCTTTGACAGCTCCTTTGTGAGAGAAGTGTTTTTCTAAGCCGTGGTTCAGGAATTGTATTTCCAGGCTGGCTCTTGAGTGGAACAGCAGTGGTGGTAAAGGCACCAGTGTACCAGCATGCCTTCCATGGCTGCACCTGCCTCTCCTAACGTCTCCTCTCTTTTCTTGCTCCATCAGGTGGTGTGGTCCCTGCAAGATCCTAGGCCCCAGGTTAGAGAAGCTGGTGGCCAAGCTGGAGGGGAAGGTGCTGATGGCCAAGGTGGACATTGACGATCACACAGACCTTGCTATTGAGTACGAGGTAGGAGGTGGAAGAGCACCGACTTTCTTTGGCTGGAGTGCAAAGGTGCCTCCCTGGGGGGAGCTGTGCCTGCACAGCAGCAGTGTTGGAGGGGAGGGGAAGCCCAGAGCCTACAGGTTCCTGATCCACTGGGTCACTTGTCAGTAGGTGGATTTTGCTGCTTGGCTCTGCTCCAGCTTTGCTGGTCATGCCCAGCATCCCCACCTCTAATTCTGCAGGGAGGTGTCCTATAGGGCTTGCAGGTGTCTGTCAGTGTGAACACTTCCCTGGCCTCGAGGAGCCTGGAGCACACACCTGGAGCATTTTGCTGCCAGCTGGGGCTGCTCAGGTGCAGGGCAAGAACATGAAGTTACAAGCCCCACTCTGCTGTGCTACTGAACGTGATTCTTTGTGCAACCAGCCTGTCCTCTCTTTCCTTGTTCAGGATCTCTAGCTGGGTCATAACGTTCCCATCCTTAAGTTGCAGTACAAGGAGACACAGTGAGTTTTGTTTGGACAGGTAGAAGCCAGGTCAGAAAAAACACCTAACAGGGGCACGTGTCCTGCTCTTGAAGGGAGAGGACCTTGGTGCTTACACTAGTGTGTGACATTACTGCTGGATGTGTTCCCTGTGCTGCCTTTCTCCCAGGAAGGAGCAGAATGACTGGAGAAAGCCATGGCTTCAGCTTACACGATTCATTTATTTTTCCCCTCTGACAGTGATTAGGTAGTTTAAGAAACACAAAAGTCTCTCTGAGGGTTGTGCTTGCCTCTGTTATCTCTCCTTGTAAACACCCACTCTGCCCATGGAGTTGGGGCATCCTGCTGTTATGTTTTACAGGGGAAAAAAAAAAGCTTCATTTTCACTTGGGTATCACGCAGATGGATCTGCTCCCCCTCTGCAGATGAAGTCCTGCTCCCAGGGTGACAGCTAGCACAGCAAGCTCCTCAAACAGCCCTGAAAAGTGTGAACCATCTCCTGAGCAAGCTGTCAATTTGTTGAGGCTGGAGAAGATGCTGTGTGCCATTTCCGCACCCTGCTGAGCCAGAAGGAGATGGAAGTGGAAACAGCTTGTTCCCTCCCACTCTTTCCCCAGGGAGACCTTTCTGCCTGTGCTGTGGTGGCATGCCCACACAGCTGGTGGCCACAGTCATGACTTGCAGCTCCCACAAGCTCAGCACGAGAGCCTCCGGTGCTCTCCAGGGTGGAGGCATGCTGGCAGATACACCTCAGGCCAAGGAAGATGGCTGCTGGCTCCTGAGCTGGGCTGGCTGCTGCAAGCCCAAAAGGCTGCGTAGATCAGAGGGTGCTGGTGAGAAGTTGAAGAGGATGAGGTGGTTTTAGTGATGATCTAAAAGTGTGTAAATCCTAATAGATGCAGGGAAAGCTCTGGTAGCAGCCCTCTAAGGAGAAGAGAATAGAGATTATTAGCTCAACTCACGTATTGTTCCAAGCCTTCCAGTAGATAGAATTAGCTGGGATTACATGAGGATAATCTCAGATGAATGGAAAATGACAAGCAGGGTGTGTGCATGTAGAGAAGGGTCTGTGAAAAGAGGCTGAAAGTTCCAAATTGTGTAGGTTTGATGACGTGCTGTGTGTCCTCTCCCCACGGGTGCTGAGGGAGCACTGCCTGCTGTGTGTGTTTGTGTGCAGGTAGGACTGAGGCTGCAGGGAAGGGTCAGCTTCTAGCAGCTCATTCTGGGACCTTATATACAAACATGATGAAGTTTTTGTTTTGCAAGAGGCCCTCCTCCACTCTGGGAGTGATGTGTGAGTGTCTTGTCTTGTCCATTATCCCCGTGGCTAAAACAGTCCCTAGACTGTCTGCAAGTACCACAGCTGCAAACAGGTAGGGGGATAGGAGAATTTTCTGCTCAGATCTTTGTAGTTTGGAGCATCCTTTCTGAGGCAGAAGTTTTGTTCATGTGCTGAGCATGTGCTTGGTTTTGCTTCATCTTCTGGGAAGTTGCCATGTAAGGAGAAATATAAGAGCTGATGGGAAGGCACCGAGTTGAGATCAAAGAGGGACCAAATAGAGTGTTTATGAGAGATCAGGAAAACCACAGGTGGTGTTTAGAGGGGATCAGAAAACATTTGTTTTAAAGCCATTCTATTGGAGATCAGATGTCTGCACGCCGAGGAAGTCTTTGTTTGGGGGTTTTCAGTGTCCACACCACCCCCACAACTCCTTCACTAGCTGCCAGGAAGTCTCACTCTATCCATGTTTATTCGCCTGCCCACGCACACACGCAGCCCCCAGCTTGCTGCTTGCTTGCACAATGTCCTCTTCAGCAGCCTCCTTGGTGCAGGGGGAGGCAGCGGGAGGGGGAGACCCCCTGGAAGAGCTGAGGAATGCTGGCGCATTCCTTTACACAAGTGGCCCTCTGCCCTTGGCACTCAGCCATCCAAGCTTAGCACAAAGCACGGATGCATTTCCTGCAACTAGGAATGTCCCCCATGCCCTTCCCTGTCCTGTTATGCCCAGCACAAAATGGATTTCTCTGGGGACTCCCTGTTATATCTGATACCTTTCATCTCTGGTTGTGGCCTTTCTCCACTGCTCCAGCCAGCTCCTGACCTCTCACCTCAAGAGCAGAAAGGGAGAAGAAATACTTTTGTTTATCTGCAGTCTCTTAAAATTCTTTAGATTCATCTCTTGACTTACCCAGTTCCTCTGTGTGTGGTGACCAGGAAGGTGCAGCCCCTTCTCTGGCCACTGTGGGTGGGCAGCTCAGGAGAGCTGCTGGGTACAGAGGTGGTCATTCATCAGTGGAGCTCCATCCTGTTCCCTCCTCACTCAGAGCCCTGGGTGAAATCCTTCTCCCTGCTCTGTTGTGTGGCACCCGAACTTGTATAAAAGTTTCAGATGGGAGAAAGTTCCCTTGGTATGGGTGTTGCCAGGAATAACCTGGATGGCCGTGTTTGTTTATTTGTCTGTGTGGTCAACACTAATCAAAAGCAGACTGATTTTTTTCTGTAGAAATGCTCTTCAGGGAGGAGGAAAGTTTGTTTAGGTTCAGTGCAGATGGGACCCAAAAAAAGAAAAAGTGCCCTCAGCTTTGCATTCTAGAAAGTCCCGTGACATTTGCTTCCCAACCAGCAAAACAAAGTACATTCTCCATTAACAGGCTGCCCTTGCTGCAGCTGGCAGGAAGGAAGCTGACAAAAACACCGTGTTTTCAGAGCAGGGGGAAGTTGCTCTGTGCCCCCGGTTCTCATCTGGCTCTGCAGCACCAGCCCCAGACCTTCCAGTCTTTCTTGGGATTTGCTCACCAGCACAAAGAGGGAAAGAGACAGAGGAATTGAGGCCATGTGAAACTCGTGGGTGCGCTGGTCAGCCTGCAGGGCCTGGCAACATGGTGTTGGCTGCTTCTCTGTAGAGCTTCCAAGAGTTGCCTGTTCCTCACCCCGGCCCTAATAGCAGCCAGGTCTTGTTTCTTTGGATGGAAAAAAACTGGAGCAACTCTGCTCAATATTAACCCACTGTGCAAACCAGAGGGAGGCTCAGTGGAGGTTTGCCCTTCTCAGGGACGGAGCAGCTGAGTGCGACGCATCCTTTCTCTCTCCTAAAATCGCAAGGGAATGTGCTGGCACCATCGCCGGTGCTGGGGCCCAGGCGCTCTGGATCTGCTCCCTGCAGTCACTAGGAGGAGCTGAAGATTGTGCATGGAGCAGCCCTGACGCTCCCATCCCTTCAGATGAGACTGCACAGCCCTGAAGGACACTGTGGGGAGCCACGCTGGACTGCCCAGCTGGGACCGGGTGGGAAGGGAAGACAAAATGTCCCTTTCATCTCAGGCTCCCACTGGGAGAAAAGCCAGCCCTCTGATGGGTTTCCAGAGGGATTTGCAGATCTTTGTTGGCAGCAGGGCTGGCAGTGCACCCGGGAAGGCCCCGCAGGCTGGAGGAGTCAGCGGGCAAGATAAGGACAAGATGGGTTTTGGGGGGAGACTTTGCAGAGATAAGATGTGGGGTCAGAAATGTGATCAGATCTTCCATTGCTGCAGCTCTCCAAGCTCTGGTTGTTCCTTCTTTCAGTCATGTCCCTGGGGTCTCTGCTGTCACCAGTCAACCAGCAAGTCCCTGGGGAGTGTTGTCATTTCCAACACTGTTCTCTTGGATAATTCCCAGAAAACTTTGTTCTGAGCTAAAAAAGCAGCGCCCAGAGCAGCACAGCTGCCTGCTAGCTCTGGTCAGAGGGACTTTTTCACTTCTTACCTAATCATCAGGGATCTGCAGTGAATGGCCACTGGTTTGTGACCAGATGAGCCACTGAAAACAGAAGTGAGAAAGGAAGAAGGCTTGGAGGGGATTGTCACTGCCATAATATGATGGAGCAGGAAATCTGCCTGTGTAATGGTGGGATGGGTTAGGATTAGAGCTCCAGTCCTGTCTGGAGAAGAACACAGGTCCAATCTAATGCTACCCTGGCCATAAAATGTCCAAAGGTCATTATGTCTGAGATGTGTCCTAGATTTGTTCGTTTATGATAGGACAAAAGGGAAGGAGAAAAAGCATTTGTACTGGAGATGGTTTTTGTATTAGCTGTGGTTTTGTCTTCAAAAATTTGGGTCTTATTTAAACTCAAAAAGCAGCTCAGCCTTATCTCAAGTAGAGTGGTGTAAGTCAGTGCAGAGAGGGCGAATGTGGAGCTCAGCTGGCCTGTTTTGCAAGTGGACATCTCACCCTAGAGCAGTGCATGCTCAGCTCCCTTGTAGCCACTTCCTTAGACTTCCATTGGGAGACCAGGTGCAGGTGGCTTCCTGCAGGCTTTGCTCACCTCTCTCCCTTTTTCTGTTGCCCCAGGTGTCAGCAGTGCCAACTGTGCTGGCTATGAAGAACGGAGACGTTGTGGATAAATTTGTGGGTATAAAGGACGAGGATCAGCTGGAGGCATTCCTCAAGAAACTCATTGGAGCCTGAAGTAAAAGGGTGGCTGTACCTCTGCCTCTGGACACGTCCATGTTGTGCATTCCTTGCCTGGGAGAGCTGAGGGCAGGTCAATTGCCTGCCCCGTACAACCGGGGTGTTTCTTCTGTTTTGGTGTTTTTAGGAGATGGAAAATGTTGTAACCCTTCCTCCTTCTCATGAGCAGCAGTAGTTGTATAAGGTGCTGAGGAGCAGGGATGCTTATTCTCAAAACGGGGGAATGTGGCTGGAATTAGGAGCCTGTGTTTATCAGCCAAGAGCTGACATGCAGAGCTGCTGCTGCTGCTGCTGAGTTAAGAGGAGGAATGTTTTTGTCTTTGCCTCACATCTGATAGCCCAGAGCAGAGGGCAGCTGCTCCCTGCAAGGTGATAGTACATACCTGCCCTGGGTGGGTTCGTTTAAAGCTGAGAATGCCTCTGCCTCGTCTGTGAAACCTGTCTCTTTCTTCCTCTGTCCTTGTGTTGCTGGGACAGGTACAACTCCTCTACAAATCCATGGGCTCCCATCATAATTTTATAAGAGAAAACAGGGAGAAGTATTTTATGGATCTCCTTTTGTATGTCTGCAGTAGAGAACTTCTATCAATCACTGCCGTCTAGCTGGGAGAATAAAACTTGATTCTCACAAATCTGTCTGTCCGGAGAGGTGAGCTGGGAGTATCAGCAGCACAGTGTCTAATGATGGGTTGGGAAAGTGCAGGTTATGACTTGATCCCTACTAATGGGTAATGTGCTGAAAAACAAAACAGGGGATTCCTTCCATGGGGCTTTCAGTGCTGCTTGTAAGACCCTCTTTGTGTGCTGCTAGATCCAGGGGGCCAGAGGGAGGACTCACCTCTCACGCACAGATGAACAGCTGCTCATTGCACACAAGGAACCTGAGCTGTGCTCACTCCCCCTGTGCTTTTCTCACCACTCCCCTGTCTGTGGAGCCGAGAGCTTCCCTCTGCCTGTTGTCAATAATTAAATGTGCTCACACAGGTGAGCCCTGCCAGAAGGCAGCTTTTTGACTTCAATTGCCTTGAACTTTGGACCAAGGGTCCAAGTCCTGGCTGTGGGCTTCTATCTGAGCAGCCTTCAGCCCTTCCAACCTCTTCCTCCTCCTTCTCCTCACATACACCTGTTTCCTGTCAACCTGGCTTCTGAGTGCTCCCAGCCTCCTCCTGTGCTTGCAGGCAGAGTACAGCACCAGCACTGATGACTGGTGTACTGTTTAATTCCAGCTTGCTTATCTAAGCTGCATGAGAACATTGTAAATGCTTAATAACCATGTACAAGCTGCCTTTTTTTTTTTTTTTTTTTTTTTTTTTTGCCACAGCTTCTGTTTCCTTCAGTCACTCTTAAATCTGCTTTGGCTTTGCTCCATTTCACCTCCCTGGCATATGAGCAGCCAGGTAATTTTTTTTTCTGCACCTCTGCAGTAACAATTTATGACCTTTGAAGGAGCCAGGGGAGTGGTGATCCAAGTCCTGCTGCAACTGCAGTGCTGCTGGCTGGCATCACTGCTCCCACCTGCTTCTGTCACCCTGGAGCCTGGGCCACAGCACAAGGTGGTACTGGTCCCCTGAGGTGGGTGCCTCCCATTCAGGCTGGGCTGATCTCACCGCTGGCACGCTGCTAGAGGTGATGTCACTTGGATGTAATCTGGTAAAGAACTGTTGGTCAGTTACAATCAATAAAAAGTGGCATTTCATTTTATTCTGAAGATCACAGAGGCTGTGTAGCTCCTGACTTCCTTAAGTTTCAGGCTGGGCAATTTCCCCTGCAGTTTCGGTGTTCCTGCTCAGTAAACACTTCTAGTAAAGACTCCCCATTTTCCTGCACAAGCAGGAAAAGTCGGAGAACAGCGTCACATACCCGACAATAATCAACTTTCTTGCCTTACCATCCTACAGAACAGGAAAAAACACAGTGACTTCGCATTGTATAATTAAGGGACAGTATAAAATAGTTATTTTATTGCTTCCTTTTAAGGAAAAGCAGAGCTAAAGTGTCACTCAGCTAGCTGTTAAAGTGCCAGCACACTTTTGGGTGCATTATGTGAAAGCCTCAACTGTTTCTTTGAGATAAATGCTGAAGACCCATGTATGTGGTGCCCTGTGGGAATCCTTCAGAACAGTGTAACAGGTGGACAGTAGGAGGAGGGGTTTAGGGCCAGCTTGAGATTCCTCAAGCGCCTTGCAAGGTTTCCACCACAGGACAGGACTCAAGAGCAGTAGGATATTTTCTGTGCCAGGTTTTTAATTCAGTTCCCTGTTTGCCAACTGCTGAGGAAGGCTCCAGGGATTCCCACAGCAGTGTTAATAACAGGAGGTGCAAGCAGGAAGCAGTGCCAGCGGTGTATTTATGTAGCGGTTAAAGAGGGGGGTTGCACAGCAATTTTCATGCCACCTGAATGTGATGTTGGTCTTTCCCGATTGAAGGGAGCTGAAGCAATGGGTAATTCCTCAGCAGCAGTTGTTTTTTCCATGTCAGCTGGGAAGATGTTTCTCCAGTGAGGATGAAGTTTGTTTTCCCTTTTGGAGTTAAGCACATAGAATCCTCCTCTGACCTGTCAAGCATTTGCTCTCTCCTACCCAAGCCTGTCTATTTAACAGTAGCTTTCTCAGCTCTTAATGTTCCTTGTTTCTAATTTAAGAGGACATGGCAGTCAGTGCCTTTCCAAGGGGAGCAACGCTCAGCTAAGCCCACTTCTCTTCCCCATGCATGTTTTGAACCCAATGCCAAGGTTCCCCCGAGGGTCAGGCACAGTGCCTCTGTCCTTAGTCTTGTCCAAGGCACTTCATTCCAGACAAGTGGAGGTTTTCCATTCGTTTCTGTTGGCTTTACGCTTGCATCAAGCCCTAACACAGCTGCTCCTTTCCCCAAGATGTTTGTGCCTGCCTGCTGAACTCTGAGTTAATCTCCAGCTGCTCTGGCTCATAGTGAATATCTGCAAGGAGGGAGGGAGAGCTTTGCTGTCTTCTCTACTAGAGGTGCTATGCCAGGACCGGCTTCAAGGGCTGGTAAAAGATGGAAAACTCAGGTTGCTGGGCTTGCATCCCACAGTGAGCTGTGTATATGTGGTCCTCTGAAGGGGATAGCTTGGGCCAGTTTGTTTCCAGTGAGGTCTGACCTTGGCAGCCTGGCCAGTAAATCCTTTGCTTTATCAACAAATACGATTCCTCCTGTGCAAAGAAGAAAACAAAGACCAGCTCCATGTCAACAGGGGAATGGCCCCCACTGACGCTGCCTTACGCAGGGCCTTTCACCAGCCCAGCCAGGCTCTTGGCCTGAGCAGTTTGTTAATCACTTCGAGCTTCCCCTCACACACCTCGTTTTTCTCATCCAAGTAATTATAGGATTCAGACAGAATCAACAGTTAAATTCTCCAGCCCTGCAAGGCTGTTAGCAGCAATGCTAAGCTCAGTGTTCAAAACTACTGCTAAATGGTGGCAAGTGTTTGCTTGAGTGAGTTTCCTGCAAGTTAAAGAGTAACAGCAGCTGCAATAGTCTAGTCAATAAAAAGATAAGATAAAACTACCATAGGCTTGATTTCCAAACCAAAACCAGACTAGATCACCTGTTACATGGTCTCTTGTCCTCATTACCTGCCCCTGCAACACACCCAGGCTCAAGCTGTGGTTTAACCCCAGTTGACAACTATGTACTGGGCAGCTGCTCACTCACCCCTCTCCTGGTGGGATGGGGAAGATAATCAGGGGAAAAAAAGGCAAAACAATAGGTTGAGATAAGAACAGTTTAATAATTTGAATAAAGTAGAACATAAGAATAACACAATAATACTCGTAATGAAAAGGGAAACTACAAGAAGAAAGAAAACACAAGAGAAACAAGTGATGCACAATATAATTTCTCGTAATTTGGGTGATTGATGCCCAGCCTGTCCCTGAGCAGTGATTGGCTCCTTCCAGGTAACTCCACCAGTTTATATACTGGAGATGATGTCCTATGACATGGAATATCCCAGCTTCTTGTGTAGCTCCTCACTGCCAGAGCATAGGGAACTGAAAAGTCCTTGAGTTAAAGTAAGCACTGCTTAGAAAGAAGTAGAGCATTGGTATGTTATCAGCATTATTCTCATATTAAATCCAACATACAGCACTGCACTGGCTGCTAGGAAGAAAATTAACTCTGTCCCAGTCTAAATGAGGACACCATCCATCACCGCACAGGGGTGTTGTTCTGAAGGGGGAGGACAGCTGGGAGCTGCAGGCAACAGGGCAGCACCCAACTTCCCACCTCCCATTGACTTCCTAGGCTCTCATGATCCAGAAGTCACAATAAAAATGCACTAAAATTGATGGGTTTTCTCCGTGGCGTGCATGAAATAAGGTCTGTAAAATAAGGTCTCTAAAGGTCTATAGGTATATATATACGTGTTCATCTATTCCCATACTCTTGTTCTCTGTTGTGGAGAGTGCCAGGAGTTTCTGTGACTCACAGATGTCCCCAGCAGCTGCAGCTGTTGACAGAAAAGGAAAGGAGCCAGCCTGCTGGCTCTCCCACCCAAGGCAAGGCTGAGCTCCCTGTACCCTTCTCAGCCTCTACACGCTTCTCTTCACTGTGCTGCTAAAGGCACCCTGGCTCCATCTCTCTTATGAGTGGACAAGTGGTTGAGCAATTTCCTGAAAAACAGGAAATTTTTGCAGTGAGAGTCCTCAGAAACACTGACTTCAAGTCATCCAGGGGGTACAACATGGACCAGAGATTTCGGTGTTTTCCAGAGATGGTGACCTCTGGTCACCTGCATGGCTGCAGCTCCTCCATGCCAGTCCCACACAGCTGTCAGTGAGAGGGCGTTTGTCCTGGTGGGCTCTGCACATGGAGCTTCATGGCCTTGGGAAGGAGAGGAGCTGCATCCCCGGGGTTGCTGTCTTGCTCCATCATGAGGCAATGACACTTCCCCTCAGCGCCGTAGCCGCAGGCGCAGGGACTGCACGGCTCCTTTCCCTGCAGGTGGCTTTGCCCGCGGGGCCGTGGCACAGGCAGCAGCAGGTAACAAATCCAGTCCTGGGTCTGGCTGTCGCAGCGGCCGGCATCGAGATGGAGTGATGCAAGCTCCAGCACGCCCGCTGGTATTTATATAACATCGTTTTGCTTTAATCTGGCTTTTTAAGTAAACTGTCAAAGCCCTTTCTGTTCATTTGTTCACTAGGAACCTTTTTCTTTTTTTTTTGACTGCGAGTTTCAACTTTCAAAGCTTGGCTAGTTTTGAGTGATGCCGAAAAACCTCATTTACAGTGGCTTTTTGTTCTGTGCTGATATTGTTCAGGCAGAAGTGGTTGTTTTCTTTTTGTCCTGGCATAGCTCAGAAGTGACTGCATAGTCTGAGCTCAAACTTTCTAAAAATACTTACCCGTGAGGAGAGATCCAGAATGGCACTGTTCAGACCCAGAGATTAACGCCTTGGAAAGGTGCAGTGGTCTGAAAAAGAAGCCAGTGGCAGTATCCTGCCAACTCTGGTCACCATAAGCCCTGGAGCTTCAACACGTGGCAGGCAGAGAGGATCTGCAGAGGGCTGTCAATCTCTGAGGCACCAGGGAAGTCCACCCAGTGCCTGCAGAACCAGCCCAAGGGAAATACTTTCTGAGGAGAGGCTACAGGGTGATTCAGAAGTCATAAAGAGAAGCACTTCTTGCTGCTTGGAGAAGCAAGGCTGAACAATGAGCCTGCTCTGCACCAGAGGTTGGTCTTCATAATCACATCCTCCTGTTGGAGCGTGAGATGGCTCTGGGGAAAGGGAGGTTGACCAGCACTGAGCAGAAGAGAGATCAGACATACGACAAATTGCAGGAAAGCATGTGGGAGCTCCTTTTTGTCCTGCCACTGGCTGATTGCAGGAAGCTTCCCAGGTGACAGCTTTAGCAGCTGCTGGGACAGGAGACCTTATTGTTCGGCACTCGTGTTTACAGCTGTGCCAGTTTCTGGCAGGAAGCTACAAGACAAAACCCCCACATTCTTCCTTCTTGCTTGCCAGGTCTGCTCTCAAGGGGCTGATCCTTCAGCCTAGCTATTTCAGCTTAGCTCACTACCTGAGGAGATTCAGCTTCCCCTTCCCAGCCAGGCCAGGTCCCATGGGCTTCATCCTAAAATCCTGGCAGGAGCATGGAAACTTTTCATAGAGCTCAGGAAAGATTAAAAGTTGTTGCTGTCACACTTACCACTGCTTATTTCTCATGCTAAACTGTGTGGTTGCCCAGCACTCCAACCCCCTTGTACCTGTCTGAACCCTGTTTAGTTCTCGTTCCTCTTTCCCTGGCCTTGGGATGAAGTTCTGTTCTCAGTTTTTTGGCAACTCTCAGAAGGAAGCATGTTTTGGGTTTTCTTAATCTGTCTGGCATTGCACACGAAGGCAGAAGCTGGCAGCATCCTTGAGATGAAAGGATGCAGGAACACGAGGGACCCATCACTGCTGGTCTCACTGGAGCCTGCAGCACAGAAACTGGCAGCATGTGGCCATGTCTGCAAGCAAACTCCTTAGGCTGCTGTCATCTCCCTGTTCTGCTGCTCCCCCACAATGCTGTGCATCCCTGTGACATTGTGGCCAGCAGCATATGACTGACCCAAGGGCACTGTTCCCAGCCTCGTTTCTCCAGCTTGCAGCTGGGGTCGTGATGGCTAAGTTCTGCCACTGTTACATCCCAAGCCCTGTTTCCCTGCCTCCTTTTTTCCCTCCCTCCCTGGGATTTTATACTGAGGCCAGGAATAATGGTCACGTCCCCTCCAAGGAATCAACAGGCTGTGGCATTTCCGTTGAGGGCGGAATCTGAGGCTGCTGGCAGCAAATCCCTCTGCCATGGAGCTGACGAGGCAAGGAGGCTGGTGTGTCACTGGCTCTGCTGAGGGGTGTCAGCCGGGGTTTTCCACGGACCAGATGCACCCACTGTCGTAATCTCACCTGGAGAATTCCTGGCTGCAGTTCAGCCCCTGCCACGCTTGCCTGCGCCTGTAATCTCCTAGAGTTTTGCAAAAGCACCAGCAGCCCACAGTGGGGGAGCTGCAGGGAAGGCACAGCGCTCGGGTGATTCAGCCGAGGAGCTTCTGTCCCAGCTGAGTCAGGCCTTATTCCATCCAGCATCTCCCTCTCCTGCTGCAATGGGGGCAGGGGCTATGTCTACAAATTGCAGGAGCCTCACAAACTGGGTCTCCCCAGCACTTCTGCCCCTTCCCCCCCCACAGCCCAGCATCCCAGCCAAAGCTGCTTCCGGCTGCGGCCGCTTCCTCTTCGCGGGACTGTTGTGCACAAACAGCTGCATCGTGTCAGCCCGGCGGGCGGCACTGCCCTGATAAATGACCCAGTTCCCAAGAGCAGGGATGGAACTGCCAATGTACAGCTCCCTAGGCTGAGGGGAGGGCAGCTGATAGCCCAGCCATGCTTCGGGAACCTCACTGTCCTCATCTCATCTGTCTCCCACCAATACTGTGTCTCCCGGTGTCTTCTCTTGCCACACACAGAGCAGCACAGGTAGCACCCAGGGTGTCTTAATCCATAAACCCTGCTTTGCAGAGAGGGTGAATGGCAGCACCGCCGGCACTTTGGAAAGCCGTGGCCAATGCCTTGGAATGAGTCTGCAGAGGCTGAGCACCATAAAGATGAGATGAGCATCTCATCTTTATGAGATGGTGTCCTCCTAAAGAGGAAGGAGGAGCAGCCTCCATTGCCCACGGGCACCTATCAGCAGCCCATGAGCTTGGGCTGGGCACACTAGAAGAGGAAATGCTGCCCTACAGGGTGTTCTCTTGCCCCATTTCTGCACCAGCCTGTGCTGGCTGTCCTTTCTCACATCAGGGCAGGGGGATGGGACAGGAAGGCCCTCATTATCCAGGGCTTGCTAATTAGACGGGAATGTTATCTCCAGCCCAGATGTCAGCTCTGGCCTCCCTCTAACCTTCTTCTAGAAATCAAAACAGACACAACTCTGTTTGTTTTAAAATAAGAAAAATAAGCCTTTGGGGTGAAGCAGGAAAACCTGGGGGCCTTGGGGGTATGTCTGGAGAGGGAGGAGGGCACAGA
The DNA here is from genome assembly GCA_013398275.1 of Promerops cafer. Lineage (NCBI taxonomy): Eukaryota > Metazoa > Chordata > Aves > Passeriformes > Nectariniidae > Promerops > Promerops cafer. The sequence goes on from VZSE01000014.1 coordinate 24,570, forward strand.
AGCAGATAAGCCTTGGTGAGGTTCTCCAGGCTGGCAAGCTGGGTGGGACTGGCCACCCTGCCCTGGGCAGAGGACAAGGTCCCATGGCTCATGGTGGCTGTGCACGTATTTTGGGCCTTCTAACCTATATCCAGCAGGGGTGTTGGCACAGACACAGCTTCTTGTCCCAACACAACCCAGGGGATTCCAGCTGGGTCCTGTAGATCCAGATGTGGAGCTGATAGGAAAGATCAGCTGAGTTTGTATTTCACCTCTCTGCCTTGCTTTTGGGATTTACAAAAGGGTCTCAAAAGGAGATGTTGATCCCTGAAACAAATTCTGCCTTTCAAACCTGACCTGAATATCTTTTCCTTATGCCACCTAAGAAGTCCTTAAATTGTTTCAGAATAAAAGGAGCTGGGTGACATAAACAGCTGGTGATCCTTGCCCTTGACTTGTAGTAAAACCTTGCTTTATTGCATTTCTGTAATAATTTTCTATAGCTGCAGAACAAACTTTGCCTGGCTTTGATCTGGGTCAGACCTTTGAGCACCTCACCCTATGTTAACCTCGAGTTACATCTCCATTCCCCATAGCAAACTACATTGCTTCCTTTCCTCTTCTTTGTAAGACTACAGCTCCAGCCTGGAGATTAACACCAAGGAGGTCTTTACCCAACACCCCTTTTCCTTCTGAGTCAGACATCCAAGCACCTGGGCTGCAGCACCAAAGGTTCTTATGACAGAGGCTTGATGTAGTTCTTGCAGTAAAATGAGGAGTGGATGTGGCCAGCTGAGAACCAGCACCTCAGGGCTTTCTGCTGCTGCTGCTGCCTCTGTAGCTTGGGGCAGTCACTGGCCCAGCCTCGGCTCTACCCTGCCCAGTCCACCAACACCACAGTACCAAGACTTACGAAGACACCAGAAGGATTGCTCATTAAGCCACAATCCCAGTATTTCAAAAGGCACTGCTGATTCACAGTTACACAACATTTTGCCTACCATATCTCCAAGACGGCAAGCAGGTAAAAGTTTTGAGGTATCCCTTTTTCACTTGCCTCCTTCAAAAACACCTGTTGGCCCCCTGAGTAATGGGTGGTTTTTTTATGCTCCAAAGGCTGTGCCTCATGCTCGTGACATCACAGCAGTGATGCGTTGCCCTCTGGCAACATCACCAGAGCAGAAAATTATTTCTGTTGTCTTCCAGACCTGGCTACTGACTGGTACACCCTGTCTCCCTGAGCTTCAGGGTTACTGAAGCAGAGTAATAGCTGAGAAGTGAGTAATCAAGAAGCTACCTGACCAGATTTAAACCTGACTGTAAACGTCTTCTCCCAGCAATAATGGGAAGGAGGATCTGTGCCTGCAGAGCTGCTGCAGGAAGACCACGCACAGACGTACCTAGGACTCAGCGTGGATGGCATTCACACACCACACCTGCAGGTAAGCTCTGCATACAAAACCCACCACATCTCCAGGGCCTCGAGTGAATTTGCACCCATTTTTATGACCTAAACTCCTGAGTCAATATTTACCCGAGAGGTGGATGCACAGCTGCCCTGTGACACTGTGTACACACAAGGACAAATGCTGGTGCTGTGCCTGCACACCCCAACACTCACACTCAAAGACTTGAGCTTCTACAAGCAGGCAGACACCTGCTCTCCCTCCTGAGGCTGCTTCAGGATGGTCCTTCACATTTGCAAGAGGGACACTGACAAACTGGACCAACTCCAGGGCAGAAGTATGAAGCTCCCCAAGGGAACTGGACCACCTGACACACGGGCAGCGTCTGAGGGAGCTGGGTTGGTTTGCAAAGGGACAAGAAAGCTCATGAGAGGGACTATCTAACCACTGACCTCTACTACCCAAGTTAGGGGTTATGTGGAAGGTAAAGCCACATCGCCAGAAGATGTGCTCAGTGGAAGGACAAGAGGGAAAAGATGGTGGATTTGCCATCCTCTGAGTTTTTCAAATCCCAGTTGGATATGGCCATAAGCACCCTGATCTAACTTTAAGGCTGGCCCTGCTCCAAGCAGATAGTTGACCTGAAGAACCTCCAAAATTACCTCTTATGGTAAATGATACTGTGATTTTGGTAATGGTACATATTTGATAGTAGACATTCTTTAATTCAGATCCTGATTGCAACCACTTGCATGTGGGATGCTGTAAGGACACCTGTGACCAGCCACACCACTGAATTCAATTCATTCACAATATCCTGAAAAGGAGGCTTTCTGGCCTCTACTGAACTTCAATTCCCTTGTAGTTTCTGAGCAGCTTGTGGGTCTGGCTGCTCTTGACTGTGCATTTTCAGCACCTCTGTAGCAGGCATGTAGTCAAATGTACCAAGGAAATTATTAAACTGGAAACATCTGTCTTTCTTTTGATTTTGATTTGAGGGTTGTTTCCAGCTGAATCAGGTGGCTCTCATCCTAGACTGGCAGTGGCAGTGTGAAGATCAGAGGAGGGAGGGGAACAACCCTCAGTCAGGGACTGCTCAGACTTGGATTGGCTTCACACACTCATCAAACCCCTACCCTGACCCTTGAGAGGCTGAGGAGAACATGATGTTCCACCTTTGCAGGTTAATGTAACCCATGTTGCTTATCCTAGGGCAAAGTGTGCACAGCTCATCTTTCTTGAGAAAGAGAAAGTAGATAAAGGGTGGCTGTGTGGTAGGCTCAGGAGAGGGCATCTCCTGAAATCATTCCCATCTGTAGACCACTCTCACAGCTCCTGCCCCTCTCTTAAAATATGTGGTGTGAGATCTATAACAACTCAGTAGGTGGTAGGGAAGGTCATTACATCTGGCACTTCTGCAAACTGGGATGTCTGAGAACTGGTAAGTCCACGTAGGAGCATCTAGCCCAGGCATTTCTGCAAGTCAAATATAGCCCCAATTATGAGAAGTGTATCATAGAGGAAGCTCTTAGTGCCTGTTTCCTCTCATAATACAGAGATAACTGCCTCCTGTAGTGCTAAATGTGACTGGTTTTGGTGAAGGCTGCTGAGGCCTGGCTTTGTCAGTGTGTGCTTTGCCCTCTGGAAAACCAGCCTTCCACAGTTCCCAAGTGGCATGGCTAACCCTTGCCTCCTGCTCCTTCCCAAATCACACCAGTATTCACAGAGGGAGGTGGGTGCTGTAACGTTCTGGTTTTTTTTCTTCTTCTTCTTTTTTCCCTCCTGTTGGGAGAAATTGAGTCACACCAGAGTGATGGCTATGAGCTGGTAGAAGGCTGAAAAAGTTACAGCCTGAATTCCCACTCACCATACCCTCCTCCCCATCCCAGGCAACATATGCATGTGGCTCAACTTTTCGTGTCCTTGGTTTAATGAACTCATGTCAGGAATTTCATGTGCATAGCAACCTTATCTGATGACAGAGACGTTTTTAGCATGTTTATGTTCAGTTTTATTTGCAAACCGTTTCCAGCATAGTTCAGCTGGGTGGATTGGACAGGGCTGAAATGTGTAAGAACCCAACACTCCTACTGGAAGCTCAGCCATAGTTACTGGGGGGGCTCTGAAGCACATCCATGGGCAAAAGGATCTGCAGCTGAGTTTGTGCACCAGATTTTCCAGCTGCAGCCTTTCACACACTCGCTTGTGTCCGACAAGCAAAGCTTGGGGGGGGGAGTGGGGAGGGTTGTTTGTTTTTTCTTTCTTTCTTTTTTCTTCCGGTTCTCAGTATTGTCACAACCAGATGAGAATATGTTTCCCACGTCAGCTGCGGGGGCACTCTCCAACCCAGTGCTCCCTGACACCCACAACATTACAAAAGCAGAGGTCTCTGCTTCACCCCAGCTCCAGCTAGTAGGAGGTATGGGGAGAAGGGGAGGGCAGTCGAGGCGTTTTGTGGTTTGAAATTCGAACAGCTGGATTCAACCAGGGTTCCCAGGGTTTTTCCCGGGAGCGAGGTCAGGGGGTGGGCAGGCAGATAGCCTGGGAGCAAACATCGGGAGCGCCCCTGGAGGCTCCACCTCCGCAGCTCTGCCCCGACTGCAGCGCTCCTGCCCTTATAAGGCTGCGGCTGTTAGAAGGAAAAAGAGCCATAAATCGTTGTATGATTGTTACCTGCTTCGCTCTTCCCAGGTGAGGCTCCTCCTGCCTGCGGCTTCCAGAGCTCCCCTCCGCACTCCAGCTCCAGAAAGGCGGCGTTTCCCATGTCTCTGCACATGGATGTGCAAGTCCAGGTCATGAGGCCCAGTTTCTCCAGGTGCTCTGCCCTGCACGACTCCTTGTCTTCACCTTTGCAGAAAGCCTCCTGCCTGGGACTGCTCAATTGCTTCATAAAGTGCTGTAGGAGAGGGGCTGTGGTCCACCCATCTGTGTGTCTTTCTTCAGCAGCTCATGGGCCAAAAGTTTCCCTGGTTTGAAGGGTGTTACTTTCATTCTTCAATTTTGGGTGTAGGAACAGGGAAAGGTGTTGGAGGAGAATGCAAATCAGTAGATCAGGGCAAAATAACACACTTAGCAAAAATGGCAAGCAGCTCTATGTTTCTGTTTGCTTCTTTTCCAGCGTGTGAGATCCATACCTAAATGCAGAGAAGACCTTGATGTCTCCTGGAAGGAGATCATGATGAGTAAGACACTGTGGGCTGAGCAGCAGCAGCAAAGTCTTAGATTGGCAATCAGGAGACCTGGTGTATCCATCAGACAATTATTTGCCTGTTTCCTGATGTGGTTGATTTTTACCCCTTCCCCCCTTCTCAATTTTTCTCTAAGTAATGAAGCAATTCATTGTCAGTGCACATTTTAAACACTGACTCTCTTGGTTCCTGTCTTAGACCCAGCACACACTTCCCAAAAGCTTCCTGTGGGCCCCAACTACAGCAGTTTAAACATTTTCCATCGTACGTGCAGTAGCTCTGTGCTGCCATGGGGTCCTCAGTTCCCTGACTGCCTGGTCAGTCAGGGTAGTACCTGTATGTACTTCCCACCTGGGACCTGCTGCAGGCATTGAGGCCACCCTCAGCCTTTCTTCATTTCTGATCACACTCTCACACTGAGTTTTCCTGGTCTGTCTGAGCTTGAAAGCTCTTTGGGGAAAGCAGCAGGAGCTTGGCTTCAGAATCAGTCTGTGCTACTGCAACACAGAGAGAAAGGAAGAGTAGTTTGATGTGCAGCAATAAAGGTCAGTAAAGGAATGTGTATCTTCCCAGGCTATCTGCAGTCTCTTCCAGACAGGAGAGGCAAGTTCCCAATAAGAACTGCTGTGCTTGGGAAGCTGCCACTAAAAATTACAAGTTTTCCCCTAGACAGCCTTTTCCAGGTCTGCTGGCAGGATGGGATACTCAGCCTCCATTGGGAATGTAGGTTGAGCTACTATTTCCCCAGTCCCACATAAATGTTACTCCCCTGCTTTCTGGGCAGCTCCTTGGACACAAAGGCAACTTTGAATATCTGGTGCCTTCTATGTTGTAAAGGTGTTGGGCAAACAGCACTATCAGAGGCAACAAGAGAAGTGTGACGCTGACCAGAGACTGAATCGTGCTTCTCCCAGTACCATGGACTCACGGGCCTTGCTCGACCTTTTTCCAGAAATTACACAGAAAACAAGATTAGAGAGCAGCAGCGCAAAAGGTTTCATGCTAACACAGGGTGGAAAATGTTTGATGTTAAGATGGCAGTCATCCTTATAGTACAGTTTTCCATCATCGGGATTGCCTCTCTTTGAGGCAGAAGGACAGCCCCGAGCCCCTGGGGTTTGCTCCTTCCCTCGGCAGGAGGCAGAGCGAGGAGGAGGAGGGTCCCAGCGCCTGGGTGGCTGGCGCTGCCCTGGGGACAGCTCGGTGCCAGTAGGTGAGGTCACCGCCAACAGGGAGGAGGGCAGGGGCCGCTCCCTTCCCAGCTGTTGTGTGTTCCGAGCCTGAGCACATGCTGAGCAGCCAGCCAGGACACCGGCAGGCAAGGAGGTGTCTGGAGAAATTGCAGCCATTCTCACTGTCCTCTCTTTGCTCCTCCTGTAGGAGTGAGGGTAGCAATCACTTTAGGGCACACAAATCCCGACCACATTCTTTCACATCCCCAGGCGTTTACACCAAGAGTCACTTCCAGGGGATCATAATCTAGATTTTCAGTTTTAGAGGGGGCTTTACATTGAACTTAAAAGACCTTGGTCTCCTTTATCCTGGAGAAGCACCAAAAAAAGAGCATCTTTAAGTGTTTCTAATTATAATAGTATTTTTCCTCCTCCTTTACTTATTTTCCTGCTTGGGTTTGGTTTGATTTTTTTTTTCTTTTCCTTGGTAATTAGAAGACTAATTTTAGAAATTAGTCTTGTCCACTCTGGAAACCTAATAGAAAATTAGTAAAAATGCAATAGCAGGAACATGAAAGTAAGCCTGGGGAAAGGTAGTTGTTTATAACTGAGGGGTTTTGTTAACTCCTGTGCCTAATTAACACACTACAAAGGGGAGCCTTTGTTGAAAGTTCCACACCCCGCTTTCTCAATTAAGGTACAAGAGGGATCATCATAAAAAGAGCTTGGAGACAGCTGGCATGTCCCCTAGCAAAGCTAAGCCTGATTTAGCATTCCTTAGAGTAAAAAAAAAAAAAATCTAAAGAAAATCCTCAAAAACCAAAACCCAACAATATCAAACATATGCATACCCTCTTTCTTTTTCTGCATATGATTCTTTTCCTCCATGAAATGCAAAGTTTTTTCTCATTAGTTCCTAGTAGAAACAAAAAAAACCTTAAATTATGATCCTCATTGCTCATGTGTTTTAGCCCACAGGAAAAATGGGCTGGGGTGATTATTTTCAGGGTTATGATGGCTGGTTGAAGAAACTTTGCAGGAAAGCTGAATCATCGGATGAGCATCCTGTTTTCATCTTTTTTTATTTTGCTGTCCCACATCTAAGGGGCGGCTTATGAAAATTCAAAAGGCTTTTATACATGTACATTCCTCTATAAAGAGTCAAAGAATTACAGGCCTCTGCAGTGTCTCGCAATTAGCCACAAACTTAGGTACAGGTGTGTGTTTCAAGCTCAGTGTTAGATGCAGCTATAATCAGGAGATTACTAAGGCATCAGTAGAGCAGTAAGAGGCTCAAGGATGCTTTAACTTTATGTACAAACAGAAACATCGAGGAGGAAGAGGACAGGATTTACCACAGGTTGAATGATTTGCTCCATTAGGTAGAACTGCTGTTAACCTAACCCTGTTAGAGCACTGCTACCTTATTTTGTGTTTTAGGTCTGTGTCATGCTTGGGTTTATAACTGAAAGTCCAAATAATATTCATAATATTCTCTTCCACAGAAAACCTTTAACCTCCATGTTTTTTTTCCTTCCCTGGGACCAGTGCAAGAAGGCAGCAGTGCTGGCAAGACTCCTTACATCTTGGCCTAACACAAGTTGCTACCTCACGTGAAGGAACTCCAGAAGTCCCTGAGCACCTCTGTCCTGTGGGTTTGATTCCTCTAACACTTTCCTGTCTCTTGGTAGCTGAGAAATTGCAGAGCAGGTGCTAGCCTGGGCAGCTCAGAAGCCTGCTACTCCTCAGTGAATTATTGATTTTTTACCAGAATCGGTGTGTTATAAAAACACACAGGGTGCCCAGTGAGTTGCTTTCTTTGTTCCAGAGTAATCCCAGGAAATGATGATCTGATAAATGGTAGAGAAGGGTGACTGTTAAATGGAGCTCATCTTCACCTCATCTGAAAGGAGGCTTCCCACAGTGCTGGCACCTCATGTATCTGTGTTGGCAATTTCTCACATCCTACAAAGCTAATGCCTCAGGAAGTCCTGGTGAATTTTCTGCTTTCTGTGTCAGCACTGTCAGTTCACTCTTCTGCTCCATCCCCCTGACCCAAACACGGGGCTGAGATAGGGGTAATGCACAAATCTTTGTGCCCAGCTTCCTGCACTGGTCCATGTGTTCCCAAAGGCAGAGCAGACCAGCAAAGCTGTACAGAACAGTCCATGCTGACAGTAGGAAGCTGGAGGAGCTGGGAGAATTGAGGAGGCTCTCAAGGGAGCAGGAAGAAAGTCCTAAATGTGGGAGGGAATCTTGGCAGAAATGAAAGGGGGGTTGTTGAGCTAAGCATGCACTGGCTCCAGATGCACAGAGCTTGCAATATGTTATGCTGAGAATCTGTGGGTGTGTTTATAAGACCTGCCACTGACTTGCAAGCACAAAGGATGTAGCCTCCTCTTATCAGAAAAATGTGGACTTCAGTCTTGTAGAAGAGGGAGAATGAACGTTCGGGTAACTTCACATTGGGTCTTCTTTCTGGTTGTAGCCTGACAGAATGATCCCAAAGTTTGGTTTCAACTGGATGGACTTTGGTTTCTGGCAGATAAAAGTGGTGTCTTTAATTAAGGCAGGCTATAAACGAGTTAGTTCCCCTGAAGTTCCCACAACTAAGCTACAGTGGGAATCTGGATGACTTTCTACAGCACTGGAAAAATCCCTTGCTCTTAACATCTCTTGGGCATACTAGAGAATTTCAAGCTAGTTTCACTTTGTCCTCAGCCAACTTCCTGAAATGAGAACCACAGGGCCACTTCATTTGAGCAAATATTTGGCCTTGATTACTGTAGCAGGCTGAGCCCAAAAACAAACAGTGGACATGGGATAAACTGAGAGGCACCATTAGTGAAGAAGAATCTCACAGAGTAAGCTCAGGAAAGGCAGCAAGCTGAAAGTAGGGGTGATTTCTTGGTTTTTGTAAGGAGGGTGTTAAAAAAAAGGGTGACTAAATTCATTCTGGTAGAGGAAGAGGGAAGTGAACATTCAGCTAGATGCCTTTTGTTTAGAGGTCCGTTAAAGGTGGCTGATGCTGAAAAGCAATTAAAACAATGAATAAATTTTGTGAAGTAGTTAAATGCTGTCACTCTTATGTGTTCTCTGAACCAAGTCCTGTTTTTGTTATAGCACAATCACTCCGCTACTGAATTCTTGGTTCTGTGAAAACATGGCCCAGCCTGAGACCTACAGAAGGAAAATAGAAGCAAAGGTGGCAGAAAGCTCTCCACAGCCCTGCCTTATCAGACTGAATTAAACAGTGTTTAGATGGATTTCTCAGTCTCTTAAAGTGTATTTTCCTTATCAGTACCTCACCCAAGCCTGGCTTGTCATAAGCATGACAGGTGCAGAGTGACAGAGGGGCAGGGGAAGGATGCTATTCTCCTTTCAATTTATCCTCTGCTAAGAGGAATGCCCCCAAGCCCTTCTGAACTCAGGAATCTGAAGCATTTCTTACCCCTCTGAGAAAGAGAGCAGGAAAAGAAGGTATTTGAGATGTTAATAAAGGCTCCTTAGCAACTGTTGAACCAGGGAGCTGTGAGGCCAGGGCAGACAAGCCTAAAATTTTGTACTTGCTGAATTATCACTAAAAAAGCTATGGTGTAACAGATGGTGTGAAAATGATTGTTTTCTTCAGGAAAACAAAACAAAACCCAACCAAAAAAAACCAGTTGCTGTGGTTTTTTTAAGGCAGGTAACAGGATGTTTTCTGCTGGCATTTTGGACAATTCTTAGTAGGTCCAAGGCAGGAAACTGAGATTCCACATCTGAGTTTTGGGGCAAAGATTCTTTTGCTGGATAGCTTGTATTCATGTTGGCCCTTTTGTATATGGGTGTTGGATGCCAGCTTTTCTGAATTTAAAGCTGAATAGAACATAGTGAGCAGCAAGAGAACAGGGCTAGAAGAAACACAGTTTGGGAGACGATATAATTAACTAAAAATGTCTGTTGCTTAGCACTGTGGTTCCATTTAAATGGCAGAGGTACCTCTTGGATGTAAAGAGCTCTGGGCCATTACTCTTAGTATGTCAGATCAGGAATGTGGTGTCTGTAACCATGCCAAATGGAGTTGTAATCTCATCTCAGGGACTGGAGGAACTCACAAGCTCCAAGAAGACTTTTCCTTTGCCTCAGACAGAAGTTTTGATCTAGGTGTGTTTCTGAGGATATTTCATGCCAGAGCACAGCTGTTTAATAACCTGCTTTCCCAATAGGGTCCTTTCTACAGGGTGGTGTCATTTGCATTTTATTGAAAGAAGGGACTCTGGCATGTGGTAAATATACTTACTGCAGTACAGTGGTAGAGAAGTGTGCCTCTGAATGGTATCCCAAATGACCAGAGATGCTGTATATAGATGCTTTGTTTTTCAGCAGCAGATCTTGTCATTAATGTATTGAGAAAGTAAAAACATGTTCCTCTTTTGCTAAAGTTGAAGCAAGAATTACAATGAGAGCAGGAGTTCAGCAGGTTGCTCACATGGAACTGTGTAAGTGGAGGGTTGGGGAGAGGTGAAAAATAGTGTTTTAAATGCTAGAGTATTCCAGGTACAGCTCCTCCCTTCCTCCCCTGTCTTGGGATGCACGTATATTTCCTTTTTAAATTTTCTTCATCAGCAAAGTCAATTTAAAAGACTCCCATCACAGTGCCTCAGTTTAATCCCCTCAGTTGTGCTGATGTGTCTCTCTGAGGGCCTATAAACTAGATCAGTGAACTGATCTTTTTTTTCTTGACCTTCTTTTTTTTAGCTGTTCTTCAGTGATCCAGTGTACAATATGACTTTTTAAACATCTCACCATCACTGCTGGAGCAGTGGTAAGCTATGTCACAGCACTAAAACCAAATGTCTAGTGGGAGAATAGACAACACCTTAAACCAGTTTTGCTGACAAAGAGGGCATGATGGAATTGCACCTTGACATATGAAAGTGAGCCAGTTAAGCCGTACCTTTTCTACAGCCATGCCAGAAGCTGGGTAGTTCTGCTAAGAGTAACATCATTCTGTAAGAAAAGGACTACTCTCCTCCTAACATCTGCTCCTGGCTGCTTCTGAGACAGGTTACCTGGGACACATTTCACTTACTTGTTCTCTGACACACACTCCCCTCCCACCCCTCAGGGAAAACATCACTTGCTTTCACTCCTTCCACATCTCTTAAGATGGCTTTCCACTTTTCACACTCTCACAATTTGGATGTGGCATTTGGTTTGGGAGCAGAACAATAAAGAATTGGTATAAAGGGAAAAGGAAGTTATGTGCTAATACATGGTGCTTAAATTGCAGACAAATTTCAGGTTGCTCAGAGGCACAAAGTCCGCAGAAATATGTGACTTTCTTCTACAGACCCGCCTCCAAAGAGCCACTTCCTTTTGCTGCAATACCTGAAAATGCTTCAAGTTCTCATCTGCATTTATAGCTGCTGCTTTGTATGGGTGTATCTATTAAAGCCACTTCAGAGCTGCTTCTCTAAAGAAATTCTAATTATGAATCTGCACTGAAACAACTAAGGTTTCAAGTTTTGCAAAAGCAGAGCTCAGGCTTCTTAGCAACACCAGATTGTGACATTCTCCAGATCTGTACATGTGTGGTTTCTGTCTAAAGCCACTGTGGTTAGAGTTTAGCAATGTGACTCCTTCAATGGAGTAAACACCTTTTTGTCTCTGTCACTCTTCTTATTTCGCCCTCTCCAGCCTGTCAGTAAGAAACTAGTTTTGGAAGAGGTTTTTTTTCTGCCCCTCAAAGCATTGAAAATTATTCACCAAAATTAATTTGGCCGCTTTTATCTATTTGTCAGATATGAACATCAAATGTCCCTACATTTATTGCTGATCAATGAAGTGCAGGCTTCTCCCAGGGCTTGCTGTTTGCCAACAAATTTAAGCAAAGTTTGTTTGCAATGAACTTAAGACTAAACCGGTCTTAGATTAGACCAATGTAGGGGAAAACACTGTAGTTCAGCAAAGTGGCCCTTTGTCTGATGTGTAAAAGCTGGCAAAATGAAGAAGTATCTCTGGATGCTCGCTGCCTGATAGATTTGTTTCCCTCTGGAAATACTACAGTGCCATTAATTTATTCCCATCAAACTGGTAAATGTTTGCTGTTGAGATTTTTCCAGAATTCAGCAACCATTACAGGTTCGTTCTTCCAAATCATGCTGGCTTGCAAACACTGTTAGAAAATGTGAGTGAAGTTTATCAGAAAGATTCACATAAACATCCTGTGAATTTGTAGAAAGTAACAGATGTACAAAATCAGTCTGATAGCTCTTTTAGTCATTCTTGTTTTGAGGTGTGTCCCCTTTCCTGGATAACTTCCTGCCAACAAAAACCTATTGCACTTGTTTTCAAGGTAATCAAGCTACAGAAAACAGATATTTAAAGTCTGACTTGCCTCAATTATGGCACATCTACAAATCTGACCACGAGGGAAACACACAGAGTTTTCTATAGAGGTGGGATACACTTTTTGTGAAGGGGAAGGACAGTGTAAACCTGCACCAATCTTTGTTCTGAACTCAGTTTTGATGCTTTACTGATGAAGACATCAAGAAAGTTTTGATATCAATTAAACAGGAGTGGGACGAAGTTCTTAGATTTATATTAAAAAAAAAAAAGAAAAAGAAAAAGGTGCCAAACTTTAAGAAGGCAGTCCAGTCTGACCTTAGCCTTAAATCTGAGCATCAGGAAGAGCAGAGAACATATGCAAGTGTGAGTCAGAGAAGAATAAAAAAATTTAAATTACCAATATTATACACTCTTGAAAAATGACTTTGTGACAACCTTTTTACCTCTTCATTTCATGCTTCCAGTCATTATCCTTTATTTCCAACATAAGTACTGCTGTCAGTCCTTGTGGCCTTTTGTACTTGCTAAGATCTGCTACTTTTGCTCCTTTAAAAGCTCTGTTTAGACTTGATACTGACTACTTTCCTTTGCTTACCTTCCCTTTCTCAGCCACTTGGCTGATGATGCAGCTTCTCATGTTCTTAAGAAGCTTTTGACATATTTGGTTACCTCCATTATTTTCATTCTGCTTCATTTTTGTGGGAGAACTTAAAACCCTCTTGTTCAGCCAGTAATTATCCATTCCATATGTCGATCACTTTTTCTCATGGCTCAATATGAGCCGCTGGATTGTTTGACCATAGAATCACGGAATGGTTTGGGTTGGAAGGGACATTAAAGATCAGGCAGTTTCAACTCCCCTGACATGGGCAGGGATACCTTCCGCTAGACCAGGTTACTCAGAACTCCATCCCCTCTGTCCTTGAACACTTCCAGGGATGGGGCATCCCCTTCTCTGGGCAACCTCTGCCAATACCTCATCGCCTTCACAGTAAACCCAAAGGTATCTGGTTATGTAAGTAACAGTCACAATTCCAGCTTCCTTTCATTTTCTGCCTTGAAGTACTAGTGAAGACCTATCCTGTATATTCCCTTCTCACTGCCAAATTAAGTTCTCGTTTATATTTTGCATCTGTATTTACATTTCTCACCTCTGCCTCTAACAGTGACAATTCTGTGCCCCTGATACTCAGCTGTACAACCTTTCAGTGATTTCTCCCACTGTCTTCTGTGTCTTGAGATAAAAAAGTCTAGGATTGTTTCCAAACTGCTGCAGTGAACCTTTCTAAACCTTAAGTGTTTCACTCAGACAAGAAATACTTACTTTAGATACTTCTCCACTAACTTCTCTCTTTATTCAAGCCTATTTAACTTCATTTGCCTCTTCTGCTTGTAGCTTTGATACTGCCATCAGTAAACTTTGCCTTGCATTTTCTAGCACTGGCACCTACATCTGCAAATGTACCCTCTTTGTACAAAGTAGGAAGTCATAAAGAGAAGGAGCCTTGCATTTCTATATGCTCACAGTGTGCAGTAAACCTTATCTGCTTTTCTGGATCTGACATATAGATTTAGATATGCTGTACTCTTTTCAGAAGGACTTTGGTCTTGCATCCTGGCTATTGCTTCCTCCTTTCTCTCATCCTGAAGTTCCACTTAATGTAATGAGGCAGAATTACACCACCTTTGTCTTTTCACATCTCAGTGTTTCAGCATGCCTTTTAAAATATATTTCAGGCCTCTGTGAGCACATGCACTGGCTGTTCAAACACCTCAGCAGCATCAGAGGCTGCTTACACTCATGCTTCTGCCTGCCTCAGTTTTGTCTCTTAGAGTCCAGTGAAAGGAAACAAAGCTGGGTGAAGGATCTGGAGGAAGTGTCTTCTGAGCAGCCGAGGAACCTGCAGTTGTTGAGCCTAGAGAAAAGGAGGCTCAAGGGAGACCTTATCACTCTCTACACCTGCCTGAAAGGAGGCTGTAGCCAGGTGGGCGTCAGTCTCCTCTCTCAGGCAACCGGTGACAGGGTGAGATCGTGGCCTCAAGCTGAGCCAGGTTGGACATTAGAAGGAATTTCTTCAAAGAAAGTGATTAGACATGGGAATGGGCTGCCCAGGGAGGTGTTTAAGGAAATACTTGGATGTGTCACTCAGTGCCGTGGTGTGGTTGACATGGTGGTGTTTGGTCATAGGTTGAACTCCATGATCTCAGAGGTCTTTTCACACGTAACTGACTCTGTGAAACAAAATTTTGACTGGCATCTTCCTGTTGCAGGTATTTTGCACTACAGCAAGGCTAAGTGGGAACCTCTTGACCGGGACAGCCCCCAACCCCCACCTGGGAGGACTTCTGGCAGGGCCTCCGGCGGCGGGGGCCGCAGCCCTTCGCCCGGCTGAGCCCTATTCCCTGGCCCCGGCCCCGGCCGCACCCGCTGCCCTCGGGAGCACCGACGGCCGGCGCGGGGCATTGTGGGGCTGGCGCGGCGTGGGGCGTTGTGGGGGCGGCTCGGCCGGGCTCGACCCGGGCGGATCGGAGCGGGGGAGCCCTACCCGACCCCGCAACCGGCGGGGCGAAGCTCTCGGCGCCCCCGAAGCCCCGCAGCTGCCGCCACCGCTCCCCGC
>VZSE01000014.1:39322-124128 GCA_013398275.1 Promerops cafer
ACGGCCCCGCCTAGGCGGGCGGGCGAGCAGCTCGGCAGAGCCGGTGAGCGAGCGGCGGTTGCGGTGCCGCGGGAGGAGCCGCAGCCGGAGGACGCCGCACTCTTGCCGTGAGGAGCGCAGCCGCCGCCCCGGCGTTTCCTTCCCTCCACCGTAGCCGGGCTCAGGTGAAGCCGGTCGGGCGGGGCGGTGGGCGCGGGTGGCTCCGGTTTGTCCCCCTGGCGCCGCGCTTCCCTTCCTCCCTCGCCGGGTTTGGCGCCTCTTTGTCCGGCCGGGCGAGAAGGCTCCGCTGTCCCGCCGCTCTGCTGCTCCGTCCCCGTGGGACCTGCCGTGCTGGGGTGCTCCCCGTGTCCCCCCTGTGCTCCGGGGCCGTGTGTGCCGTGTGTGCCCGGGGAGTTGCCGCTCTGCTCCCCGCACGCCCCGCGAACCGGCCTCCCGCAGGTGGGGTGGGTGATTGGCGCTCTTTTCCGCCGGACCCAGCTCCTTCCCCTCCCTCCTTCCCTCCGGTGCCCGGCCCGCGGGGGCAGCGGGCAGGGGCCGCCGGGGCCGCCGGGTAGCTGTCAGGGCTGCAGCCTGAGTCACGGGCTGACAACCCTCCTGGAGACACCGCCATGGGCTTGGCTTCCGCCCGCCCGGCTCCACTTCCTCGTTCGGTTTGGGCCAGGAGAGAGGGAGGGAGGGAGGAGGGAGTGACAGGGCAAGATGAAGCTTGCACTGAGAGCTCTTGCAGATAGCTTGTGCTTTCAGGCATCACCTCCAACTCAGTAGTAAAAGTTCTCCGGCTTTGAGTGGTATCTTTACCAACTTTTCCTTGGTAGGTGTGGAAAGTAACAAGTTTCATAGCCCCCGAGCATGGTGCTTGCCCAGGGAGTTTAATGAGAATTGCACCTAATTTGCCTAAACACAGGGTGAAATGAGTTTTAAAAGAATAACACGCTTCTGGTAATAAAGGGGGATTTTTCAGAAGTGAACTTCATTGGTCGGCAAACTCTGCATGCAGTGACTCTTTAATTCCACTTTCTTTTTCTCCTTACAATTCCTTTCCTTCTTTTTTTCCTCTTGAAGCACTGTTTGTGCTCTTGATCTTTCTTCTTCTGTAGGTTTTTCTTCTGTATCCTGTCATGATGTCCTGAGCCACATTCCATCAGAGTGGACTAAGAACCTAAGCCTTTTTATAACTGGGCAGGTCTTCCAAAACAGAGTAATCTCTCAAATAATGCATTAAAAATTATACTTCAGACTTGTAAAGATACTGTAGTAGTCTGCAGGCCAAGGTCCATTTATAATTTGTCTGCTGTAAGGAAATACAAGGTAACTTACATGGAAGCTGTTGAACCGTGGATTGAAAGATTAAATTACACATTCTTGACTCTTGTATACATCTCCTATTCATAAGGGTAGGTATGGTAAAGTTTTAACTCCAAAGTAACAGCCCTCTAATCAGTTGCTGCCTGTGTAAAATGCTTTTGAAATTAGTCACTAGGTCACAGTGTGACTAAGTTCACTTATCGATGGCATTCCAGCAAAAATGGCAAATCATGGTGCAGATATGTATCGACTCATAGATGCACTGTCTGCATCTGTAGTGCTCTCACAAAGTTTCAATGACATAAACAAATATTTTTATTAACTAGAAAGTTGTAATGAGGGGAAAGCAATTGATAAATGTAAGTGGCACAGAAGGGTTTTGAAGTTGTTAATCACAATTTCCCAAACTGTATAAACACAAGACTTTGTGCTAATCTGACCTTGTGAAAATAACTACAAGGAAATCATGCAACAGTTCCCTGATGCTCCATATCAGGTGGAACTGCTGAAATTGATGTTTTCCACTTCTTCATAGCTCTGTTTATTGCACTTATTCATAGTGTGTGCACTGTCTTTATGGAGGTGGGCAGGCAAAATTTTCTATAACTCTGAAGTAGAAGTGGAATTGGTAGTAGTGGGTAGAAATGGGGATCTGACCTGAAATGTCAATGTGAGTGTGACTGGCACCAAGCCAGTGAGTGATGTGGTTCTTTTTGGAATCTGGTGTTATCTCTTGAATGCTTGACTTGTATAGCCAAGGTCTGATTTTGGAAGATCCCTGGAGAAGAATCTGTGACCTCTGGAGAAGTGTTTGTGGTGCTGAGTAGTCTGTGTCTTGTTTCTCTATAAACAGGAAGACTTAATAGTCAGGTTCTGTCTGCCCCAAAAGAATGAGGGGAGAAACTGAAGTCCTTTTGTTGGCCTCTGCATAGATTGTTAGGATATTTCTACCATGGTCCTGGGTTGGTTTTTGTTGTTTGTTGTTTTTTTTTTTTCTTTCAAGTTCATCTTGTAAAAAAAAAAAAGTTGCCAGATGATAATTTCATCTCAAGAGATAAAGAATAAGATTTTTGTCATTATATCCTCTGGGTAGATTTTGATGTGTTTCAGAATGTTTTAAGAAAACAAATAGCTTGTGAGAGCTACACCATTATCTTTTATAATTAATTATAATAATAAACCCCCCCAACTTTGTCCTGTGGAATTGCAGGAAAGAGATTAGAAAAATCTCTCACTTAGGAAGCTGAAATGATCTTTTTTGTCCAGCACATTATTTAGGTATTATGCAAAATGTTGCAGAGTGTTCAAGCTGTGTAGCTGGTGGTAGCTCTAATACTCACTCATCTTCAAGTTGAAAACTGCCTTGCAGTTGGATGCCACAGGTGCTTAAGTCTCTTTGCAACATTACTTGGCACTGCAGATGTATCTACTACAAATGTGAGACTTGCATTTACCACTTCAACAAACTATCCTGAAAACCCAGACCATTATTATCTCAAAAAGTCTTTAAAAATAATGTACTGACTGTTTTCATTTAATAATTCACAGGTTAGTCATGTGTCAGGCTATTCACATGCAGGTACGAGGGAGTGCATGTATATCAGCTACTACTAGCTTTGTGAAAATACACTTCAGTTGTACTGGGAGATTAGTCTGTCTATATCCAAATTTCAGATTTGGTTCTGTGAATTTCCAGAACAAAGGAGACAGGACACGTGTCAGAGGTATTGTGATTTCTGAGCTGATTCTGCTCAGTCTTCTGCTTCCACCCCATCCCTAGGCCCAGATTGATGTCACTTATGGATTAGTGTGGCTGTAATAGGGTGAGATTATAAGTGGGCCCATGGGAGGTACAGGAACTCATCTAGTTAATGCAAGGTTTACTGAAAGGGGAAGTCAAAGCTAAGGTTGTGTTATCCCCCACAGTACATCTACTTTTTTGTGTGGTAGCTTTGTGTTATTAGGTAATGTGCTGAAACTAACTGATGACTAGAGTGCATTTTAGAGGCTCACAATTAGTGTGCACATCTACTGAAAGGTGTCCAAAACCTTAATCCTCAGTGTATGATTTAGTGTATTTTTGTTGGTTTGACTTAATAGTGCACTCGGTGCCCTCTAACATAAATTTTTTTCTTTGATTTCTTGTATAAATATCTCGTTACTCTTCGCTTTCTTAGTTTATAATTGAGGCAGAGCTGTTTGCATGTTAAGTAGAGAAATTGTGTGCCTGACATTAAGTCTTCTGTGGGTTGGAACAAAACTATTATAGCAGAGGATTGCCTACAGCAGCATTGTTTTTGCTGGCAGTTGCTCTAACTTAATGGTGGCTCAGTGACCTTGTACCTTAAATTTCTTTTCAGTTTAACCACACCGTGATTCTAATTGAGTTTTCTAGTGTAGAAAGAGATGGAAACTAGCAACCTGATTTTAATAGAGTATGCTGAGGCAAAAACACAAATGCAACTTCTGCCCTGGAAGCCAATGCAGATGGGTGTTGTCCAACTAAATGAAATGCATCAATTTACAAGTTCATCTTAATTATGGTTTATCCACTTCGCTTTTTTCTTCAGTGGCTGTGAGAACTTGTTCAGAGTACTTGAAGTAATAATCTCAACACCGATCTGTCTTGTAGTCCTAGGCCACTGTAGTGGTTTAACAGCTTCTGACCTCACTCCAACCCAGTTGTGTTCAGCATAATGGGTTAGTCCCCATTTTCAATTAATGGTCCTTTGGCCTGTTACTGTTCATCACAATAGGTTGCCTTTCTGAGCATCATAAAGAGTCTGGAGAAACAGTAGTGTCTACAGTTTTCTGGTGATGGGGCTGTGATTGATTTCATTGTGTGATGCTTCTGGAGCTAGTACTGCTAAGTTGTGTCCTTTTTAACCATAGCGAAAGGGAAACCAGAAAATTGATCTGGCATACTTTGTCTACTGTAAATTATTTCTTGTAGAAGTATTACAAATGCATTGCTGCTGGTTGCAGAGAGGTATAATGAAATGTAATGCTGTATGCTGTGTCTTGACTCCATGACCTATTTATGAAATTTATGCCTCTAGAGTTTTGTACATAGGGTTTGGATTTTGCTTGTCATCATGACTAGAAATTTAAATTTCTCCTAATGCATGTATGCTGACTTTACTGAGAGCAGTAAATAAAACCACATGGATAAGTGACTTCAGCAAACTCAGGCTAACAATTAATATGTTAAGGGAAACTTAACTTGAAAGTCTGTATCATAAAGTCTCCTTAACTGATGAATACTTCCATTCATCAAGAGCTACCATTTTAATGAGTCTCGGCAGGAAATCCATTGTGATATATGCCTCTGTACAGAACTTGAGTTCTGATTTGCGTGAAAGCAAAGTGGGCGTTCAGACTTTTAAGAAAAAAGGTTTAGAGAAATTTTACAGCTCTATTTTGTCAGTTGTGTGGAGTCAGAGGGGTATTTTTTTTCCTGCTGGGCAGCTTCCTGTTTAAAATCTAAGACTTCAAGCATGCTCTTGTAATAGTTTACTTCACTTTTTATTGTTTGTAGCGATGAGAGTACATTCACCTGTGTGTTTCTTTTAAGTTCAAGATTTGACCAGGTCATTTGAATTTAGCCTCTTTTAATCAACCTTGGAAGTGCAGTAGATTTGATTTGGTTAAAGTTGGTTATGGCCAGCAACCAACCCAGTTAGTTTTAGTAACAGTTGTTTTAAATGTTCAAGAAAAGAAAAAGAAACCTACAGCCGAACTTCAGTTAAAAATTTAGTTGCTTCTGGTTTTTTCCAAATGTGACTGACTTAACAGAACTGTAGTATCAGTTTGTAGGTCAATTGTTAGTGAGTAAGCTCTTTTTGACAGGGACTGTTACATGTAGGTCTGCTTGCCATTTAGTGCAAGAGATTCCAATCTTTCTGTGCAGAACTGATAAAATCAATTATTTTGAAATGTGTGAACAAAGGAATTTTCATTGATGTGCTATCAGTTTAAGAAAAAGAAACCTTATCTTAGGATTTAGGCATATTTGAACAGATATAGGGCGTTTAGATGAAAGAACTTCACAAGAAATACTGAATATAAATCTGAAATCAAACCAGTGAGCTGGATTAGAAAGTTCCTGGCTAAGCACTTGAAACTAGTTGGTTTATAAGGTAAATGGATTTTTGCACCTTTTTTTAATGTAAATGAAGAGAAATACTCTCAGGCTTCTGTTTTGGCTATATCAGTTATGGTTTAAAATGTAGAGGAAGGTATTGACTTGTTGCTTTGGGTTTTTTGGGTGGTTATGAGGATGGATAGCTGTGTTTAACAGTTGGTGAGTGGAACAGGTCAGAAAGGGAGGATTTGAGATGAAGATAACCAGAAACAGCAATTTAACTTGTATGTTCGTCATTGTGGTAACTATCTAGAAAACAGCTTTACTTTTTGCTTGTAAATGCATATGAAGAAGTCTAAGAAATACTTTTTTTTTTAGCAGAATGCCACTTATATATATTTTGTTCTTCATAGTTGTGGTTCCGATGTCACTTTTTTTCCATTGTTCAGAGATAGAAATGGTTTTTATCCCTTTCTGACATCAAGGGGAATGTATTCAGACTTCTCAGAATTGTTTAAATAAATGGAAGTACGGATGCAGATATACAGTAGACTACCTAAAATAGTTAAATAGTTGGATGCTTGAAACTGTATCAAGTGGATATGTCTGCATACTGACCAAATAAATTTTCTTTCTTAGAGGAGCAGAAATACCAGATAAGATTTCTCTACAAGCACAAAAACTCTTTAAACTGTGACTTAAGATTTGTGACTTAACCCAGACAATAAAAGCTAAGCAAACTGGTTTATGTTGCAGTATGAATCTTTATAGCAGACACTGAAGTCTGTGACATCTCATTACACAGTAAATTATTGTGAATCAGTTTAATGGCCCTTTCCAAGTTTAATGCAGTATATGATGGGAAAAGTAAAATGATAACACACAAATGTGATGAAAAAGATGTATTAGTCGTAAAAGAAGGATTGCCAATTTATTAGGTAAATTAATGTAACTTCTAAAATCTATCTACATTGCCCATGTAGCACTGACATATACATGTGCACAATCAGTTTATCTTCTTCCACATGGTGGGAGGTGATCTTTTATGTGGCAAATCTTAATTTTTTTTCCTAATGGGCAGAACTATATAAATAAATTTTAGTTCTTTAGTGCTTGAAAAACTTGATGTAGACTTAACTGATAAATATCACCATGTTGTATTATTGCTAATTCTGTCAGGAAAAAGTGTAGCTGCAGTAGTGGTTCAGCTCTTGCTCATGTAGATAAGGAGAAGAATATCAGAGAGTAATGGGATTGTTTGGGTTGGAAGAGACCTTAAAGATCATTTCGTTCTTATCCCCTGCCATGAGGGACACCTTTCACTAGACCAGGTTGCTCAGAGCCCCATCCAACCTGGCCTTGAACACTTCCAGGGATGAGGCATCCACAACTTCTCTGGGCAGCCTGCAGTGCCTCACCTCCACAGCACTGCCCTATCTATGGTTGTGGATAATGTTGTTAACTATGGTGAAAACACACGAAACAGTTTGGCTACTCTGTGGTCAGTGTTTCCTTCTGGGTGTTTTTTTATCCTTCTAGGACAGAAAGCAAAACTTTATTGGAAGCTTTCCAATTATATTTGTTTCCTCGTATGGGAACCATGGAATGTCATATCAGTCGCCTGTCAAAAAGAGATAATTTTCTTTTGTTTCCAAAAAAGTCTTTTCTTGTATTGCCAGAGTAGAGGAAATTTTATATGCCATATAGCCATGATTGTAATAGTCCAGACTAAGTTTCTACTTCAAGTGCCCTTGCTTTTATTCATTTGTGACTTAAAGATGAGTCCTTTCTTCTCCTCTAACACAAAAACCAGTGTTCCAGGAGATCTAGACAGGAGGGCACGGTTGGGTGAATTCTAAAATTAGCAATGCCTAATGCTGTTCCTTTTTAAAGACTGATATATTTGCCAATGTGACAAGAAAGCACAGGTCAGGGAGGGAGCAAGCTAACCAGAAGGCAAACTTATGGCTGAGGTGTACAGACCAGACCAGTGTTCCTTGTGTGCTCTACTGCACCAAGAGCTTTCTGTAGAACAATGCTTATAATGGATGGCTAAGAAGCTGTGCCAGACCATGAATGCAATAGGGAAATGTCGCAATCTGGTTTTTCAGACTATCTTGAACATGATATTTATGAGCATAAGTATTTATAAAACAAATATAAATACAGTACAAATAAAAATTTAAAAACTATAAATATTTTCAACCTGGCCTCCTTACACATCCTGGAACGTAAAGGCTATGTAGTTTTTTCTTCTTTGTGTAGGAGTTTGTGTTCTGATGTCCAGAAAAAAGTCATTCTTCTCCAGACCTCTACCTCCAACATCACTGTCATAAACAGAGATGTAGGTCTTCTTATTGAACTGCTATGTATTGCTGGAAGGGTTGAAAATCAAACTTGGACCCTGTAGTGGTGGTAGACTTGTCTGTGCCAGGGTTTTTGCCTGCCATCCCCATAGCTGCTGTTAATGTGCAGCAGAATAATTTGAAACAAGAATAAAAATATGAGATGTAGCAGAAGGCTACATCCCAGTCGTAGTTTGGCGCGGTAGGTTGAGCTGAAAGTGTTTAGAGAAACTTCTGCTGCAAAGTAAAAATAATGCTTTTAAAATTATTTACTGGACCTAGTTACACTGATTCTTGGTTCTTTTCATTATGAGCTGGGAAATGATTAATAGTATTGATGCTGAGATCAAAGCAATTTGTCAGTTAACGTTAGCAAGAGTAATTGTTCCTGTAAGATGACTTTATCTTGGCCACATAAATGCTAAATATTGGCATCTAAAAGGGTGAACCAGAACCATATTTTTTGTCTCTGTATTTAGGTGTAATTGTTTTATTCCTTGTTCCCTCTTGCTATGAGTTGAAACCTGGCATGGGCAAAGATGACAGGGAGTGCTAATCGAGGTATGTAGAGCTGCCTTACACAGGGCCTCAGAGTTCTTGGTAGATACCTTTTTAGCCTTAAATCATAATATTAGGGAAGGGATGAAAAGTGACCCTGAGGTAACAAAGGTTAAAACTTTCTAAGCTCTCCCCCTCTCTGTCATGCAATGTCTGTAGGGAGCTCTGCATGCCTGATCAGAACTTATGCAGGCCATTATGCCTCCTGAAAACAAGTCTTCCAGCAAAACAGCTTGAACAGCAGGGATGGGCTGCAATTTTCTGAACTACAGCTGTCTCCTTAAGTGGGATTACTTTGCTGAGTGGTCACGAAGAATGTGTTCTCCCCCTGGAATGTTTTCCTTGTGGGCACACTGTCTCTGTAAGAGGAATTCTCTCCTCTGCTGAGAAGGCATGTACTGTACTCCACTAATGAGAAACAACAGTTGCAGAAAGTGTATTATGCAGGATTGTAAACTTTGAATATTTATTCAAAGTGAATGGGGTTGGGTGGCAGCCAGCCTAGCTTTGTCATGCTAAAGACTGGACTTGAAATCAACAGAAGGCTACCCTCCCCCTCCCTAAATCAGTGTTTGGTGTGTTTAAACAGTGTGCACAGGCTTCACAGAGCTGATTAACTGTATTGGTGCCATCTACATGGTAGTGTAGTAGTCTTTATGTCTCCCTGAACTCACAAGGTACAATTAAAATAGAGGCAAGCATACCCTCCCTAGCATTAACTTAGGGAAGCTATGCCTGGCTTTATTTGCCTATAACCTACAGTGGTTAATTACTGCATGCAGTGTGGTTGCCCAAGATCGTTCCTGTGCTTCTGTAGTCCGTGGTGAAGCCTGCATTATCATGTTTTCAGTCTTTGGTACCCAAAATTAGCCTCTTCAGATTGGCATTAATATTTGTTAAATGCATGTGTGCCGTGCTTTTAGGGCTGTTCCCACAGTCCTACTGTATTTGAACCCAGTGGAGGGAAAAGGTGACTATTAAGTGGCATGTAAGTGTCTTGCTTGTACATGGCTTTGTGGCCTTTGCACTTTACCATGGGAAGTCCCAGCTGCCAGAGCAAACCCCCTCTGTCAGCTGTTACAGTAGAATGTATGCAAGTGCTGCTTCACACATACCAGAGTGGTGCTTGGCAGCTGATGAAGAGGACTGGGCATGGAGAAACCGAGAAACATTGATTCCATGTTCACTGTTCTGAGGATGTGTGTTGGGTACCTTTAGGCCACTTGGACGATGCAGTATTTCCATCAGTTTCTTTTGTTTTACCTGTAGTCTGGCCAGTAGGTCACTTCTATGCAATAGAAGCATCACTTATGCATTAGATAATTAGATTCTTCCTTCTTGGTTCTTAGAGCCCCACATACAGAGAGGCCACTTTAGTGCTCTACCTTGAGTTTAATTTACAGTAATAAACAGGGTAGCTGGCAAGTCTGGGCAGCACTACAGTCAAACTGAATATGCAACAATAATTGCCAGCAAACTGCATTCCAGTTGTGAAATAAATCTTTCAACAATGTATTGTGTGCGTCAGACTGTGACTAGAGAGGAAAGCAGTGAACTACAGTAAGCCTAATAGCAGTCATTATGAATCCCAAATAAAGCTAAAATAGAAGAAGTGAGCCTGCATGGCAACATTTTGAATGTCAAGGGCAAGTGCAGCTCGGTGCCTTCAGCTTGGGGGGCTGTGTGAGGGGGTGTTAATTGTGAACTCAGGTACTTGCCTGGTGTTGTATTCTCTCATGGGATCACTGAAATTTGTGATTCTTGCATTCAGCCTGAAGCTTCAAGCACTGGTGTGTCTTAATATACTGAACTTGAGAAATAAGCACATATAACCTGTCCATCAGTTCAGCTTCCTGCCAGCTTTTCCCTTCCCTTTCCTTTCCTCTCCGCCTCCTTGTGATTCATTTCTCACCCTTAGTGATTTAAACTCCGGTTTTTATGTAGGTGTTGCTTACAAATTGGAGCAGTTTGGGCTAACAAACTTTACAGTTTTCTTATAAACATACTGGCACTTGGATCTGTGAAGTGTCACCCTAACCTAAACAAATGAGATCTGAACAGTTTCTTAGTAAATACAAGGGAATTATAGGAAGTTTTTTATTGGTGAGGTAGGGGTTTTATATTGTCAGTTCATGGTCACTGTAGCTAGCCTGACCACTAAAGTCTATTTTAGACTAGTTTAGTCTAGCTTTCTAGCTGCTCTTAAGTCTGACTTTGCTGAACTGTATTCAGCTGGCTGGGGAAAGCAAAATAGTTGAGTTGCAGGAATAATGCAAGTATTAGCTGTTCAGATCATATGCTTAGCAAGGATTCCCATCATATGAATGTTACTGACCAAACTTAGTTTGAATCATTAGCAGCTTCTCAAAGTCAGATTATTTTTTAAATGCTGTGTATTAACAAATAATCAAATTTCTTCACTGAGTGCAACTGAGTCCGAAATAGGGCCATAAGTGACCAGTAGTGCTGTAATTTTCTAGTGCAAAAGTCTTGTCTTGCCTATAGAAATGGTATACGTTCCTTTTGTTCTGTGAAAGGGCCTTTTGTCTTGTATTGCACTCTCTGACAACCTGCTAAAGGTAAGACAGTTTGGAAAGTAATGGGAAAGTTGTATTCCTGAACTGCTTTTAAAAGGTGAACTCTTTAAAGAAAGGGAAATTAACCTGTAGTCTAAATATGTTTGCTATTTATTGTTCATTCTTTTTGTCACCCTTTAGGGTAGTTCCTCTTGCACTGCAAGTAGAAAGGCCACTAGGCAAACCATGTGGGAGGATTGTTTAATATGAATCACAGAAAATTTGTAACAGTGTCTTACTGGTGGATATGAAACAGAAGAAAACTTCCAGTAATTATCCACTTACATCCCTTTTCACGCAGGCTCAGTCTTACAGCAAAGTTCTGAAGTGGTGATCTGAATTGCCAAGGATTCGGTGCATGTATATAGCTATTTTGCATCCTCTGCAGCACAGTATTTCACAAACTTCTGATAATTCATTGAAGTAGGGAAATGAAATGGTGTGTGAATGAAACTGCCTCTTCCAGTGTAGTAATGCATCTTTGCTATGAATGAAGCTAAAGCCAAGAAAGAACAGTAGGGGGATCCCTACTTTAATGATGGTTTAGGCAACTCAAACTGGAGGTGTTTCCTTGCCCATCCAGTGCTCTAATACTTGTGTGATGCTTTAACTCTTGCATTAATGCTCTTATGAAATAAGAATAGAATTCTTATGAATTCTATTTCTACTTCAGCTGTTAGCTCCATGGTTTAGTAAAGCCCAAGCTTATCTTATTGAGCAGCGGCTCACGCCCAGGAACAGTTTCGTGGCTGCTGACAGAGTAAATGTCTGGGGGAATGGGGGATGTAATACAAATAGTTATTGAGAATTAAATTGCAAATAGGTAATGTTCTCTGCTTTTAGCAGTTGCAAAACACTTGTAATTGAAAGAAAGGGACCTTACAGCAGAGGTACCTTTTAGGCCTTTCCAAACCAGGTAAAGTGTTTGTTCCCAGGTTTATGGGAAGCACTTGATGCTGCTTTAAGTAGAGACTGTGTGAAGTGTCTTATAATTCAAGCCTTAAGGCTGTGAAATTGCAGGAGACTAAGGCAAACTTCTGTCCATATGACTCTATTCCAGTGAGGGTTTGGAGTAATTCTGCCTAATTCAAAGGGAATGCATGTCATCTTAAGTTAAATCCAGTGTTTGACTTGTTCCTCTCAAAAGAATCTTCCTACTGAGAAATATGTATGTCAACTGGTCAGTTGGTATTATTTTTTTAAGGTTGCACTTCAAATTGATGTCTTGGTCCCATCCTATTCACGACTGTAGAGATTTTTTTGTCTATGTGACTGTATGGCATCTTTGTGGCAATTATGTAGTTAGTTAAATGGCAAAGAGTGTCTTTTGGACCCTGAAATAATGGAAAACAAGCAAAGTTTGTCCAGCCTCTTCCCCAGACTGCTGAGAAACACAATAAGGGAACATACTGGGTTAACAGGGAAGTGACTGTAGTATGTCATTTTTGAAAACAATACTAGGAAGGAGACATTTAAACTCAAAACAAGGATGGCCGGTCTTCCTTCTGTATTCTTTGGTCATCTTGCCTATAGGCTGGCATCAAAAAGAATATTGTTAACGGTATTCTCGTCTGGCAGTTGCACAATAGCTATGTAAAGATAAATGTGCTTGTCCTACATAATTATCTACACCCCAAATGCAAACTACCAGACAAACAAATTGCTTCCTAATTTGTTCCTAAAACAGCAATGATTTGCATTCATTGTGAGTTGCTGCAAGAGCTTACTGGGCTTGCTTCCTTCCTTGACCACTTTAAGGGATTTTTAGAAATGCCCAGTGAAATGCAGCATAAGCTAGGAAGATGAGTTTAGGAGTCCATGAGATGGAACTTGCTGAATCTGATTCCTCTGGTACTGTTCTTGTGGAGAAGACAAATTAATGGTTGGTTTGTGGTGTTGCTAGTTTAGACGCCCTGTGGGTTCGAAGTCAGCCTCGAGAATAACTCTAATGCCATGTTATCTTAGCTAGAGCCTCTAGTCTTCTACTTCATGAGGATTCTCCTTCTGGAGCATGGGAGAGCTAGTTTAAGATGATGGTAAGAAGGCTGCTGCTGCTGCCATGCAATAGGGAAATTTTCAAGTCTGTTTCAAGTTTGAGGTGCAGACCTTTTTTTGAATCTCCTCAGTACTATTTGATAGTACTTAAAACTATATTAAGACTTATATTAAATATATATATTTATATATACAATATATTATACTATATTAATATATTTAATATATTAAAGTATCTTAAACTTAGTGTTTGGTGAGATTTTAGAATAGCTATGTTAGGCTATTTCTCCTCTTACTGTGAAAGTTGTTTTCAGCCCTGAAAATAAAAAGATATAGATGCTCTAGAATGATCTCTTACTGGCTGAAGAATGCACTCTTGTAGTATGTGAGATAATTTGGGGTTCTCCTCCTGCAAGGAATTTGATTGACCTGTCTGTAACTGTCTTCTTAGTTCTCCTCAGATCTAGGACTGACTGGGGATACCCTTTGAAAGATTTCTTCTGGTCTTATCTACTTCTTAGCCAAAAAGAATTAGTGTTTGTGCTAGAATGTATCTTAAGGTGTACTGAATGCATGCACTCTAGCAGCGAGGAAGAGAGGACTATGTTTCACTGAAGTGTAGGACACTTCAGATAGCTGGTTACATCGGATTCCTCAGGAAAAAATGAAACTGAATTTAGCTGAAGCTAGTGCCTCTGTGTCCTGCCTGATTATAGCCAAAAAAGGCAACTGGTTATATTCGGGGAGTTGCATAGGCAGGAAGCTGTGTAATGGAGGGTAGAGCACAGCTGTTGCCTTGCCAAACCTGATACAACTCTGAACACAATTGAATATTTATTTCTTTTTTTTTTCTTTTCCCCTCTTTCCTTCCACTCCCTTTTTTTAACCCTTTGATCACAACCTGCAGATGATACTCTGCAGTGTCATGAAATCCTAGTATCTTCTGTTGAATTGTTGGTCTTCTTTATTTGCTATATACTCTGTCAGGCTTGCTGTTATAGGATGGTCTTGGAGCTCTCCCGACAGCTCAAGGTTTTTATGGCAGCCTCTAGATTGCTGCATCTTATCTTTACAACAAATCTCTTTGTCATGTATCCATTAAAATCTAGTTTTCAGGAATAATATGAAAAGCAAGGGAGGAGTTGCTCTGAGAATCACCATTGTGGTGAGGTGGAAGTGTCAGTGACCCTGCAGGGAAGGAAAGATGGAGTCAAGTGTGGAATAGCTGCTTGGCATATCCTGTAAGGCTTAAGACAAAGATTTTAAACTCAAGCTAAAGGAAGGATTATTTATAGAGTGATTTTCTCTTTGTTTGATAAAGAATTTTTGACTGCAAATATACAGCTATCCATACAGTCTCTGGCACAAAGTTATGTACCACTTACAGTGATACATTTGTTGAAAGGAATTTCCCTACACGCTTACAAATGAGTGGTGTGGGCATTTGTGCCCATCATTATTATGGCTGATGTTTTTCTGGCTTCATTCACTGTTTGCTAATGCTGGGATTCTACATCTATTGTTGCTCTCATGCATGTTTTGGGAATTGAGCTGCTTCTGTCCTGCTTTCAATACTTTTTTGTCTGCAGTGTGTGTAGTCAGACTTCACTTACTTGATTTGACTGCTGGTTTGTAAATATGAATTCTGTAGAAAAGTTCTCCATATTCTGATAGCCTTCAAGGACATGAGTACTCATATTTTCATTTCCTGTTCTTTAGGTGGTAAAGACCTCTAGCTTCTATTCAAGCTATGAAAAACATATATTGAGGACACTGGTATCTTTGTGAGGAAGAATTCAAGAAGTAATGTTTATGGGATCTTGTAAAGAGGCTGCTGTTACATGGTTAATGAGCCTTGACGCATGCAGTCCTTTTCTGATTGAAAGGACTTTTGAATGGCACTAATAAAATTGCTGCCTTATAAACTGGAAAATCCCTGGCGGTAGTGTTCTGGTTTTGATGAAACACTAAATCTAGGGTGCCATTTTTCAAGTATGCAGCCTAAGTCTCCCTTTTGTAGGGATGAAACTCTCTCCTCTATCTGACCACAGCTTCGTAGAAGGATGTTAGTAGAAGATATTTAGCTGTAAAATTTCCTGATTTATTCTGTTACTATCTTGGAGATATTTTGCTACTGAACATTATCTAGGGAAAAAAAAATATAAACTGGTGGGCTGAGTATTCCTACTAAGCTGGTGATGGAAAATATCTAGTATCAGTCTTAACTGGTGTCTGCAAATTACTGCTATCTTTTAGAAGCAAAGTGCACCTCACATTCTAGGCTGGTAGTTGACATTTGAGAAGTTGTGGTTTTTGATTTATAGCTTATCAGAATAAGGAGATTAAAAAAGTAAAAGTGTTGATTACACATTTATGATTTTATTTCTGAGCCAATATCTCTACCAAGTAGAGCAGTGAAGGGTTAGTCTTGACCTGAATGTTACTGACATAATGTCTGATGCTACGAGGATTGGTACAAATTGTTTGGTGCTTGCCACTTTAATGTGCTTCCTCTTTTCTGCCAAATAATGGCTTCCAAATGCTTAACGGTCAGTGGTTTGTTGTAGGTTTGGGGTTTTTTTAAACTACTTGCAAGTTTGGTTTTTTTCATACTCTTGGCAAGCAATACCTTGGCCTTATTGGAAGTTTGACAACTTTAGCAGTGCTTACTAACATGAAATTAAAGGAGGGAGAGGCATGCTCTGATGACCAGGGATTCAGAGTACTTAGCATGTGCCTGTCTGCCTCTAGGAATTTGCAAGGCAATTTGAGGCTTTAAAAATAACCTTTTTCTTTGTTTCCCCCTCTCTTCACAGGTCCCCAGTTGTAAACCACAATGTCGCAAAGAGACGCAGATAAGTACCTTTATGTGGACAAAAACATCATTAATAACCCCCTGACTCAGGCTGATTGGGCAGCTAAGAAGCTGGTATGGGTTCCCTCAGAGAAAAATGGGTTTGAGGCAGCTAGCCTGAAGGAAGAAGTAGGAGATGAAGCCATCGTGGAACTGGCAGAGAACGGGAAGAAAGTGAAAGTAAATAAGGATGACATCCAGAAGATGAAC
Organism: Promerops cafer; assembly: GCA_013398275.1. NCBI lineage: Eukaryota > Metazoa > Chordata > Aves > Passeriformes > Nectariniidae > Promerops > Promerops cafer. Next base: position 55,250 of record VZSE01000014.1, read on the forward strand.
CCCCCCAAATTCTCTAAAGTAGAAGATATGGCAGAGCTGACGTGCCTGAATGAGGCTTCTGTGCTTCACAACTTGAAGGAGAGATACTACTCAGGACTGATCTATGTAAGTAATCTTGTGTGTTGGGGTAAGAATTCCTGATTACATAGCGTATGAACTTACTGTAATTGCTTTGCTCCTAAATGTGTGTGTTAGCCTTTCATTGCCCCTATACACAAATCATCATGTGACTTACCTTCTTCCTTCTACTTAAAATTTTTTCACTAAACTATGCCAATCCCCCTCTAGTTAGTGTTGAAGCTTTCAAGGAATGCTATGGTAAATCTGGCTTTAATGCTTTAATGTCTTTGGTTGCAGGATGTTTTGAATGCCTTTTTACTTTCTCTTAGCAAGACACAAGAGCAGTTGGATAGTGGTAAACAGAGAGTCTGATCTGAACCTAACCAAATAATAATAATAAAAACACAGTCTTAATCCACCCAGCATCTGAAACGTGTTTCCCATGTCTGGAGCTTCAGTGGGAAAGAATGCTAGTGCCAGGCTTTTTGTGTGGATCTCAGAGCATCTTTCTAGAGAAGGAACATGTGTGCCTGCATGTACTTACAGATAGGAAATGTTCCTTTTCTTTCCATCCCCAAATGGACAAGAGCAGAGATTGCTGCTTCTTATTGCTGTGTAAATAGCAGATACCATTTATGGGACCAAGGCTCATACCCAATGAAGCAGGCAGCAACCCCTTCACTGAATACCAAAGGCAATAAATAGGGAAAGGTGGGGAAGGAGACTTTGGAACCTTGACCTGGTTCTTCAGTTCCCTTCTGATTTTCCTCTCCATGTTGCCTATGTTTAGCAAGCAGATGTTGGTCATGCTAGCCTACTGCTTTATTAATACCCTGCAGTTATAGAATGAGTTGTTAAACTCAGTGGTAATGTAAAATTTGTGTGCAGTGACTGGTTAAAACAGGACTAGGGAGAACACAAGGGAGAAATTCATGACTTACTAGTGCTGTGTCTGCTCTTCTGGAGTGGCATGAAAGCACACAGATGACTCTTGGAGAAATTATCAGAGAATATCTGAAAGATGCAAGGCTGATATAAATTTAGTCTGACTTCCACAGTCTGATGTCAAAATTTGAGAGTTAGTGTGATTGGAGGTTGATGTCGTTTATTATTTTGTAGTTAACAACTCCTTCTACTATTGGTCAAAATCTATTCTCAGATGGCAAAATCTTGGTATTCAGATGAAATAGGATATGCAAGATCCATGTGTAACATTGTTAAAATATGAAACACTGCTACATTATATAATAATTGTTGAAAATAATTCAGCAGTGTCTCAAGGTCTGTTGCATGCTGTGCAGTGGGCTGTTTCACATATCTTGCAAGATACCATCTGAAATTTCAGACATGGTCTGTGACTAATAAAGTGAGTTCTTCTAATTGGATTGTAAGAAGATTGTAAGATTTTTTGTAAGAAATCCCCACACCCTTCACCCAAGCAAACCTTGCATAGTATTTCTCTATTACAGCATCTGAGTCTTGCCAAAACTGTGTTCCTGTGCACTTGTGAAATGGACTGATCTCGCCTGTCAGCAGTTCTCAGCAAGTCATGAGATTAATGGGAAGGTTTAAAATACTTTCATTGGAGTGGCTGTTAGTTGATCATTAATCTGCTTGAAGAAAGGGAGTACACACAATGCATCTCCAGCATAAATGTCTCTGGAAGGATTGCAATCATGCCTTAGTTCTGTTCTTCTCCTTTCTTTCTTATTTGGCAGCAGGGCTGTGTGTTTTTATAAGTTATCTTCTTTTTTCCTTTTTATTTATCTTTATTTTTCTGTCTTTGCATCCTGTAATATTAAGGGGGGAAATCTTATTGCTGGTGCAGGCAAATTTTGAGTGAGGAGTGTCAAACAATTCAAGAACAAAGAGCTTGACTCCAAACACCAATTTGCTGCTTCCACATGTGGATTGGTTCTGCACTGAGGTGACTTGCTATTAGACTGGCTTTCATATTAGCCCTTTCTATTTGGAATCTTTTATCAAAAGATCATTTTCAGCTTTTGTGAATAATTTTTGCTTACCTGAACTGCTTTGTTTGTATTCAGTGTGAAACCCAAAACTCATCTTACATGTGCCAGTTATTTTATTGAAGTTAACTGTTACTGGAAAATAACTTTTCTGTTGCTGTCAGCTTTGTGCCATCCTGCAGATGGTTCTTTCAACTCCTCAGAGCTAGTTTAGCAGTTAGAAAAATAAAACTAGTTCCAGTTTGGCATGTATGTCACTTGAAATAGTTAGTGAAAGGTAATGCCAGAATTCTATTTTGAGATAATAACGTCTGAGACGCAGTACAGATTTACAAGCCAGCTGTGCTTATAATAGATGAACCTTTGAATTGGAACCTTGGGTTCAGTTCAGGGATTTATGCATATAAGTCTTTATTTGTACTTCTGTAAGATGAAGGTAACTCTTATCTTCTCTGTGGTAGGGCTAGCAGCTTCTGCTTATTCATACAACTTAACTTGCTTCTGTATGAAACTATCAGCGGGCTCGACCAGCAGTCATGACATGGTGGTCTTACTCAGTTGCTTATCCCAGCCATGATTAGTTGCCCCTCTTTATTAGACAAAAATATCCCTTCCCAGAGCTGAGATTGTTCTGCTGCATGGAAACTTCCCTTAGGTATTCCCCCTGGCAAGCAGAATGCTGGGAGAAGGTGGTAGCTTCTTCTTGCATACTTGCTTCATGGCTTCATCACTCTAAGTGAAATTAATGTGTTCCCTTTTCTAAACTGCTGCTCTCATCCATAGGGTGGCTTTAGACATGCACTCTACTTACTTGAAAAGCAGCCATTCTAATTTGTCAGCAGTCACAGCCATGAAGAGTCACACAAATACAGCTAAGAAAACTCTGCATTCCTCGTGGACTTGTGTGCACTGTGAACATGCTCCTCGTGCATTGACTCATTTCTGTCTCTTTGTCCTACTCTGTCTTCCACTGGTGTAGTCAAAGGTCAGGAAAGCATCACCCAGACTTTCAGCTTTTATTCTGTGCTGTGCAAGTGCTGTCAGACTTGATGGCAAAAGGAACTGACATTGCCAGCTTGGTTGCTGTAAACTCCTTGAATTGCTCCCTTCAAGCACTACCTGAAACCCAACCTAACTAGAATGTCTCATGGAAGCTTAGCTTCCTGGAACTTTAGAAGTACTATGCCAAAAGGTTTTTAGCCAGCTTTCATAGTTTTCCACTTTGGAAAGACATTTAGTATTTTCTGTAAGCCATTCAAATATTCCTCCAATGTTTTTAAAAAATGAATGGAGGAAAAAAGGGGAAAAAAAGAGTAGATCTGGAAACATATCTTGATTGTTTATGCTGGGGTGTAGAAAAGAAACCTTAAATATCTACGGAAGACTTGCTGGAGGACATCTGTGTAAATCTATATCTGAATCTGCTGCATGTAAGAGTGGACTCATTACTTAGTGTTAAGCCAGCATGTAGAAAGTTTGGGTATAAGACCACAAACTGTAGTAGATGCTATTTTCACCCTTCTGATCACTGCTGTCTAATCCTTACTTTTATCTAGCTAAGGAGCTAAATCTGATTAAGTACTCTCTGTGCTCCTTGTGGAGAGCTCTTTACCACTCCAAAGCAATCTTTCTTCATTGAGCAAACAATAGAAGAGATCTTGGCAATAGAAATAAAAAGTGCCAAATGTACTGTCTTCTGGTAGCCTTGAAGTTACTGTAGAAAGCTGCTCATCTCCAGATGTTTCCAACAGCTGCTTCCAAAGTTGACAGGGAACTAGGATAGCTCTAAGCCCCAGGAGCAGGGCTTGGAATGCTATTCTTAGAATATCTAGGAAATATCTGAGAAGCCTCTGCTCTTCTTATTCTCTTTGCAAGTAAAAAGTTTGTGTTGGGCTTTTTTTTTTTTNCAGATCTCAGTTTGGGTTTGTGCTTTTTTTTAAAGAAGCTTAATATTTCACTGGAAGTGTTTTGACAGTTGTTTTCCATTAGAACTGTGCAATTTAAGCCAGTGGAAACCAATTGAGAAATTGAAGTTTGCTGTTATAGATGATGAATTAATCATTTGATATGAATTAGAAGTAAACTTTGGTGTATATTGCTGACTGTTTTAGCATGGACTACTTTAGAGTTGTTTTCTATTTTGTCTGGTTCAGAGCAATACTGAGCATTCTAAACATACATACTGAACATACTATACATTGCTGACCTTACAATTTGAATCTAATTCTAGTCATACTTGCTACATTATAAATCATGAAAGCGTTCAGGCTTGGAGGGTCTTCAGGAGGCCATCTAATCCAGCTTCCCATTCAGAACAGGATAGCACTGCCTTAGGCATAGTCCAGCAGTCTTGAAAACCTCTCAGGAGTCCACTGGTCTTATTCTTCTTTTAGTAACTATTTTGGCTTGATGTTTTCTTTACTTTAGTGATTATTTACTAGATAAATCCATACCAAGCATGAGGCAAAACATAGAATTTATGCATTTTGGAGCTAAGCACCTCCATTATATAATGAAATGGCACTTGACTTTGAGTATAGGAACTCTGAAAGGAAGAAAAGCCAGTCCTAGTGGACTGTTAATTAGCTGGGGAGCAGGCCAGTGATATCAGTGTGACTAATGGGTCAGTTGATGCTCAGTGCATTCTTGGAAAAGTTGAGTACTGGTCAAGGCGATAGGAGTTTAGCTGTTCCTCAGATTCTAATATTGCTTAGTGGGAAGCATCCCACATGGCATCACTGGAAGAAGTACTTTAAAAAGCACTGTTTGGTTTGTTTGTTTTTCCAAGTAATGTACTGTTTAAATATGCAAATATTCAACATTTTTAATTTCTGTCTCTATTTGCTGGGGCGTTTTCTTTCCAGACCTACTCAGGCCTGTTCTGCGTGGTAATCAATCCTTACAAGAACCTGCCCATATACTCAGAAGAAATAGTGGAGATGTACAAAGGCAAAAAGAGACATGAAATGCCCCCTCATATCTATGCCATCACAGACACAGCCTACAGGAGTATGATGCAAGGTGAGTGCTGACTGAGATAATGACTCTTGTTGAAATCCCAAATCAAGGCTGCAGTCAAAACACTGAAGGAGAACAACAACTCACTGCTATCAAAAGGCGTTATTGTCCTTGCTTACAGACACTACTTGGTACCAGCTTTTGTGTTCAGGTAAATAGCTTTCTCCTGCTCTAGTGGATTGAAGAACCTTACAAAAAGTCTGGTGAGAGCTAAATTTGACATAAAGAACAGGCTGATGTGAATGCATGAGGTTCAGAGAAGCAGGCAAGGAGAACTGAGGTGGCAAATTTTCCATCTCAGTGATGAGCCTATGAATTGAGATAGCTGTAGGTGGGCAGGTATGCGTATTGTTTGATAGAGGCTTTTAACAAAAGACAGCTTAAAATCCAGTTGCACAATCTAGTTGGGGGAATAAGCCTAGTATAAACTATATTTTGAAGTGTGATGGGCAGTGGTAGCTTTACTGTCAAGACTTGTTTGGTTATATTCTTACTTTGTTAATAGAACTCACTATCACTAAGTACCTCTGGTGACTTTTCACGGAATAAAAGAAAGCAAATGGATAGACCCATTTCACTCCACATTATACCACTGAGAATCAGAGAACTGTGGATATTTTCTGCTGCCTGTTTATTTCTTGAGGGCTTCTAAATATGGAACTCTGAATGGCCTGTACATATCCCTGGTTCTGAGAGGAGGTTTTTCACAAAGTCAGTAGTAGTGTGTGTGATGCTTGGAGAGGTTCAGGTGTGGAGGTATTTTGTGCTTTTCTTCCTGTTTGTTACCTGGGTTTTAGCAGGAGGCATACTTTGTAAGGTTTAAAGGGTATAATGGACAGTTTGATTTGGTGTGCCTTTATGAATGTTACTAATCCTTTATTTTTTAATTCCTAGAAATGATTAAGGTGTTTCTTCCTCTTAAGTCTTGTCACTAGCCTCACATTTTTTAACAAAGTCCAGATATAATAAAATCATGCTTTAAAATTCTTAATAGTCTCAGTTTGAGTTCTGCTTTTCACCTGCCCTTGCTACCACTTGCACCTCCAAGCATAGGAGGACTATAATGATACAGGTTCCCAGAGTGGAAAGAGAGAAAATCTCCGTCCATCGACCTTTGTTAGTGGCTTCCAACAAACTTGGTCTGGAGAAAGCTGATAAAGGTTGCTAAAGCATGGTGCCATGCAGAGCAGAACACAGGGGTGAGCTAATGTGATGGATCAGTTAATCTGTATTTATAAAAGCCTGGGATGGAGAGGGGTGAGTACACAGACATGCTGAAGTGGACTGGTGGCAGGGTGTTGGTGGCAATTTGCTGAATATGTGGCAGGTGTTGAAGAAAGACAGCCATACTGCTGGTGTGTTACTCTGAAATGAATGCTGTATCCAGAAGATAAAAACCTGTAAACCTGGACCTCTAAAGGATCTCGCTTCCCTTAGAGATAAACTGGATCTGCCATGATGGTCAAGAAAAGATGCTCCACCTCTACTATACATGGCAGAATGTTGTCCATAAACCTCATTACACTTTTGCTTCTTTCATTACTTCCTTTCCTCCACTGACCACTGCTTGTTAGTTCAAGCACTAATTTGTTTTTTTGTTAAGCAAGCTATTGACTTAACTGTACCAAAGTTACTGTTCCCTAGAAAGAAGTCTTGTCTACATAGAATCAGAAACAGTTTCTTTGGCAGTGTTGTGAGGAGACTGAAGAAGTCCTTTTCCCTTATAGACAGCAGTTAAACCACTTGAAAGTGCATGTGCCTGCATCTTGTCCTTCATCCCTGCCAGCTATATCAGTGTTTGACAGAAGATACCCAAACAGCTGCAATTCTGCATCAGGGGACAGGTGACCTTCCTTGGTCTGGTGGTGGTTCAGATTAATCTATGTGGGTATTTTCTTTCCTGTTGAAAAGAGGTGATGTCTCTGTCAGACCACCACCTGGATGATGTCTAAAATTTGGAAATCCCAGACTTGACTTGCTTTGTTGTACAAAGCTGAAGAATGGCAGCCCTACCTCTGTTTTCCAAGCATAGGAAAGTTGCTATGAGGTCTGCTGGAGTGTTTACCTTTCCCAGAACAATTCTAGCTATGCTGTATTCTCAGCAGTATTGACAGTCTAGAGGCTTACCCCAGCTCTTCTTTGCCTAGCTTAAGATACCTTGTTGCTGACTTTTTGGAATGCTTGTTGATATGAATATCATTCCCAGTTAGCTTTTGAACTAGCCTGCCTTGATCTATTTAACTAGGTTTGGAAAGGTTTTTCTGTGTGGCTTCACAGGTACCTGTGTGTGCTACAAAACCTCTAGAGATTGTTTTAGGGTTATTTATTGCCTTATTTCCTTGTTTCAAAGGGTAGCAGTAGCATTCCAATGTCTGCTACTGGGAGTGAGGGTGAGTAGTAGGTTGTTGCAGTGTCTCTAGTCCTGGCTAGCCTCGAGGGGAATGGAAAGCAACATTCCTATTCTACTCTCTCGGTTTTGCTCAGTGGTGGGGGAGGTTTGGTGCAGCAGCCAGTGGTATGGCAGGAATCTGTACAGAGAATAGAAGATGAAAGGGTCGGGTGCTCCACATGAGCCAGAGGCATTTAGGATTAGGCTGCCTTCCCTAGGTTACTTTCAGAGCCCTGAAGACTGGGAATCCTTCATGGCCTGGAGAAGGATAGCAAGCTGACTTGACTCTGACTTCTGTCAGCACAGGGTATAGTTATCTCTTAAGCTGACAGTGTGGAAAAGCTTTGCGTGTTAATTGATTTGGACTCAGATTTTTTTTTTTTGGTTGGTTTTCAGTCAATTTATGGTATTCGAATAAGCAGGGCTTTCAAAGGGATGGTTCATCAGGAAGGGAGAGGAAAATGAGAGTTTTGTTCCAACCTCTGCTAATCCACAAACTATTTAACCCTTTTCAGGAATCTGTGGTGATGCACTGTGGGTGAGCTTGGTGTTCTTTTTGTATCTTCTGGTTACTCCATTAACAGAAGTGTCAGGGCACTTAGATATTCCAAGAGATTATAGTTCTTTTTGTTAATTTTCACCAGAAGTACTTTTTTTAAGAAATAAAATGGTGAAGGACATGTTCAGAGTGGGTTGTGTGTTGTTACTGGGGGTTTTTTCCCTCCTTTTGCAGACCCAAGTCTGTGACTCTCAGAAATGAGCTGAAAACATTTTTTTCCTACATGTTACCTGGACAGACTTCCTGTGCTTCAAGAACAGAACTCTCAAAAAAGTGTAACATTTTTGCTTTTAGAGAAAACAACCATTTGTCTTAATGTTTCTGTTCCCTGGGTTACCTGGATGCCAGAAGCCTCAGATATGCTTTCAGAAGAATTATTCTTCTGGTGCTAATGATTGAAACACAGTGCCTGCAAGTGGAGTGGTGTCTTGAGCAAACAAATCATTATTGTAATGCAGCTGATGTATACTGAAGAGGTACATTTTTTACCTCAATTCACAGTCTCCAGGGCCTCAATTTAGAAAAACATATTTTAAAGCTGTTAAACAGCACCTGTTTGTCTATTTGGAACACACACAGAGAATTTTAGTCAGATAGTGATAGAAGATATAAATTTCATTGGTATCTGGAGCATGGCATCTGTTTTAATGCCCTGAAAAGTATCTGAAACTTCTGTAATAGGTTAGGTCAGTATGGTTATTCTGGTCTGCAAATCTTAGACCTGTTCGACTAAGCTAGGTAGGAGGGGGAAGCTACATTCATAGCTAATGAAAGTATTCTGTCTCTTTTCTTATCCAGTTTTCTCCACATTATTGGAGAGCTCCTAATGTTTCACTTAACAAAACTCTGAAAATCACTGAGCAATGATTAAACCCTCCTTGACCTTGATGGATTAGTCTGCAAAGGAACCTGTGCACCCAGAACTGTGCTGGTGTTCAATTTGGAGTTAAGTAGTCTCTGGGTTTGGTGTTTAAAGGGAAAAAATCTGAAATGCAGTAACTTCATGATTTTTTTAGTGACCTTGTTACATTAAGAGAGGAAACCCATAGTCGGGTGTTGTAAGACAAATCACTTGCTTTGTAGATCCTCACATGCACCTTGGGACCACTTCTGATTTTCACAAAAGACAGACCTCTAGATCTGCTCCTGTAGAATACAGACCTTCAAATGTTTTGTTTGTAATTCTTAAATGTTTGCATATTTCTCTAAGTTTCCTAGCTAGCAGAACACTTCTGTTTGAACTTGCTTGCTTCCAAGTCATTTCTCAGCTTACTTCATACCATTGGGCTGCTATGCTGCACTGTATAATGCACTACCCCAAAGTGCATCTTGCTTTCCTATATAATATTCTGTCAGTGCTTCTCAACTGAGACCTGCTCAGATTATGTAGAGGCACACATGTGTCTTTCAAGTTGCATGTAAAGGTCAAGTTCTATTTCCACTAAAACCCAAAAGAATATAGTCTGTAGTTTCACAAGTGTGTCTTCCAGATTTGTCCAAATTTCTCATGCAGAGGGCAACATGAAATATGGATGCTACTTATGGAGGATATTTGTTTTGGTGCAAATGGCAAGAAAATATGTACATTGTTTCTAATTTCCTTAAGAAATGTTTTACATGCTTTGAATTACTTGAGATTTCTAAATGCAGCTGTAAAAATCTGTGTCTTGAGATGTGGTTTTCATGAGAACAGGGAGCTAAAAAAGAGTCCAGTTGCCCACTTATTTTTTAGTAGTTACCACACCCTTTTTGCTTCATTCCTGTAAACCAGAGCAGGATTTCTCTGGCAGTCACTTATGTAATGGTTCAGCCCCTGCTGTCAGTCTCCCTGCAGTTCACTGTTTTAGTATCATGAGCTGCCTGAGCTTTTTGCAGGCTGTATACTAGTTTTTCTTTTCTGTCAGAACTTCGTAAACATTTGCATAACCTAAAATTACAGCTTACAACTTGTTTTCTGCTATCTCCAGATTCAGTTAAGGAGTGCTAGAGAAGGGGAGATATGGGCTCTAGTCCAAAAATGTCTTGGGGGAATAAATATTTGCATTTGAGCCTGTAGGATATATTTCATTTTGAAAAATGTGACTTACTTTTCTCCTTGTGATTGTTTTCAAACTTCACCTAATGCAGAGCTGAATCTTGGCACTGCCAAGATTCCTGCCAACTCAAGTGATTTTTTTTTCTCTTTTTTTTTTTTTTTTTTTTTAACATCTTGAAGCTCTGTTGTTGAGAGCTGTCTTGGATATGCTGTGTTTCTCCTTCATTTGATTTCTCTTTTTTCTTTCTTTTTGTACTTGATGATAGTTGTTAGCATTTTGAAACTTCTCTATAATACATTCTTTAAATGACAGTGCAAAAACAGGTTCTTGGGCTCTGTTCTGGTGTTCCCCTGGGGTGTTCTTGATCCCATTCAAGCCAGCATGTAGGTTAAAGCGCCACAGTGAACGTACTTGATTAGGTCTGATGCCAGTGGGGTTGTTCTGTGTAGCACAGTGTGTCAGGTCCCTGGAGCTCCTTCTGTGTTAAGAGCCCTGAGGAAAGGACATGGGATGTAAAATTATGTTGGAAGAGAAGCTTGAAGAGACAGTAAGTGGCTGAAACTACTGCGTGGTTGAAGCGCTTAGATGCATTTAAGAGGAATTCTTGCTTTAGGTGAGCTCTGTAGCTTGCCAGCCAGCCCAGGTTGGGCTGCAGGCATTCAGCGGGTGCTGGGGAGCCAGTGCAGTAACGGGAATGCAGAGGGCTGTGCTGCTGGGGCCTGCCAGACGCTCGTGGTTAGGAGGTGGGTGGTACCATGAGCTATGGTTAAGCTTTTAGCCCTAATGAGTCAGCTATAGGCAGGGGACTGCAAGCCAAGCCTTTGCCTTTCAGCTCCACTTCCTCTTAGCTGCAGAGGTGATGTCACCATTGTGTGAATGCTATATTACTTCTCCTTTTATGGAGATGAACAGGCTTGAAACTAGAGTCACTCATGCAGAGGAGGTGGGTGATAAAGGCCTGGTAGGATGTTCTGCAACTGAGATGTGGAGCTTAAATTGCACATTCTCTTCTAGCCTCCTAACCTCTTTCTTCTCCCATCCCAAAACATTTAAAAACAAAATTCAAGACTTTGGAGCTGTATTAATTTATCAATTATGCCAATGTATTTGACCACAGCAGTTCAGCATTCATTCACACTTGTTGTTTTGCAGTAGTATATTTGGTTGAGTACTTTTTATGTACAAAGATGTCTCTTTTGTGAAAACAAATTTTGGTTTAATTAAGTTTTTAATACATGCTGAAGCAGTGAGCAGTCTAAAACGCAGTCTTTTATACTTGGACTAAAGAAAGTCAAGAATAAGTTACATATTATGGGTTTTTTTACAGAGTAAAATTGATCTACTGATCTTATTATACCATACTGCTGTATAGTTTAAATTTGAAGGATATTTTACTTCCTGAATTTCTGGATGTTTGAGGCTGCTGTGTCTTGTGATCACTTGAATACTGTGGTGATGAGAGCTGAAGAAGAGCCTAGATAAAAAGCTTTCCTTGTCAGCTGGTTTGAAATACAGAACTGTTGCTATAATTAACTAATGAGTTGTTATTCTGGATTGTTTTTAATAAGTGACTCTGTTTAGGATTGAAAAGCAGGTGCAGATTTCTTTTAATCAGGCGTTTCTTGATTGTGTTATTATAAGCAACTGAGTTTATGGTACCCAGCACATTCTCTTTTGCTGAGTAGGTTGCTTGCACAACTGACAATGAAGTAAAGGCAAGTGCTGACTGAAGTAGTGCAGTACGCCCATGTTGAATGATCCTTTGAAAAAAAAGGGGGTGGAGGTGGCCTCTTGCCTGGACAACTGAATTCTTATTCATGATGGCACAAGTCAGTATCATATGGAGAATGAATATTGGCGTTGGAAACTGTTCTTAATTTGAAGAGTGTTTAAGAGTTATGCTTTTTATGTGTTAGCTCTTTGCCCCTTTGGTTGGCTGCAGTTTCCTGTTGCTCAACACATTATTTGAGTTGTCTGTCTATACACAATTAGAAGAATTCCAGCTATCCCAATGACCGCTGCTTTGCAGTCCTGGGAAAGAATTTCCCCCGGATTGCAAACAGGAATGTTGCCTTTTATGGCAGTGTCTGCGTGCTCCCGGAGACTTGCCTGCACTCGCAGGTACGTTCCTGCTGACTTAAAGCAGAGGTGACTAAGGCAGCTGCAGTGGGCCACCAGGAAAGTATGCTGGGGGAGGAAAGCTTCATGCCAAGAGGATTTCGAACACCGTCTGGGACTTTTCCTGCCTGACCACCTTTCAACACCTTGCTCTGTGTTAAGGTGGGGGAAAATCCTGTGCTTGCCCCTTTGGGACTCCTTAGGGTCAATCCAGGGTGCTGTGGCTACCTTGTCTTACTGGAACAAGTCTGGAAAGAATTTCTGAATCAAGTATGAAAAAACTTGGCATGATCAAGAAGTGTTTGGTGCCAAAGAGCTGCTTGGTATTATTAGCTGATGTTGATCATCTCTTTTTCTGTTGGGAAGTCAGTTTATCTGTCTGCTTACTGGTATTCTTTTGCTGGATCATCTCTAGGATGGAAATGGGAAGACAGGTGCTATTCAAGTGCCTGGGGCTCCACTGCTTGTTTGAGAAGCCCCAGCTCATAATTCTAAGATCAGAACTGGTTACCATCAATAAGGAGTACCTTATTTAAAGTTATCTTTTTAATTTTTTTTTTTTCTTTCTCTCAAATCTTCTTCTTAGAAGAGCCTCTGTAGTACCTGAATGTGAGCATAACCTTTTCTGGACAAGTGAACTGCTTGTTTTTATTCAAGCTTTCAAAAGTCAGATGTTATTCAGAGGCACAGTCTTGTCCTTTCACATAGCTGCTTTGTGGTGCAGAATTGTACTCAGGTGTTGTACTACTGAAGAATACATTTCCTTAGGCAATCCATAAATGAGTCATTAGTTATTCTGATGCACCCTCAAAGTGCCCAGTCATGCAGAGGGCTGGCATGTGCCTGCTGAGCCCTTGACCCACTGGGAACCTTAAATGTGTGAGGCCTTTGGAGCTGGCTAACATCTACTCTTGGCCTGGCCTTCAGCAAAAGGAGTATATATCTCAAAGGCAGTGAGTAAATTCAGCACTTGAAGAAATGAATATGCAATTTAAGTAAAGCTGCAATATCTAGTTTTCAAGGCTTAACAATTTGCCAGGCCAAAACTGTTTGAGTGGTGATTTTCTTCTACTTGCTTTCTTCCAGGCTTGGGGCTGATCAGCTCTTTCTGAGAGCAGTATTAGCAGGGTAATGACAGGTAATATTCAGAGTTTTAACAGGAAAAAAGCAGATTATTTTCCTCTCATTTTTTGTGCTTATCTACATACAATCAGTTTCCAGTAAAGACGCTTAAGAGCAGGAGTTGCATATATGTAGCATGTGAACCTAATGCTTCCATTATTGGCTTGAGAATATTTTAAGATGGAATCTCAAACCTGTTATGTTTGCCAGCTTTCCTTATTCCACAAAAATATGTGCAAAGGCTAGATATACTCCTCTCTTTTTAAACTGGGAGATTTTTCTTGACGAATGTGGTATTCATGATGTTAGTACTGAAATGCTAAATGTGCTTGCAGCAGCAGTGTTTAAGGGTATAGAAAGAGGTTTTGGGTACTTGAAATCTATCAGACTAGAAAGCCTTCCCTAATTACAGCTCAATCTCTTTATCTTGCACAAAACAACTTGAATGGTGACTTAATTATATCATCTAAGTACTGTCTGGTGGGAAGAATACTGAGTGTTCTTGGTTTTTCTAAGCTATGGGGAAAAGGAATAGAAAGAACCAGTAGCTAAAATGTGGAGACAGTCACATAAACATACTGTTGGATGTCAGCAATTACTGAAAAAATTTATTGGAGGGATCCAGTGAATTGCATACTCATGGATGTTTGAGGCTTTCTTTCTCTCTCTTTAGAGAGTAGATGTTAGTTCAATGCAATTAGTGGAAAAAGGAAAGTGGCAATGTCTGAATAAAATCTAACTGCTGCTTTGTTACTGAGCTTCTCAGATTGAATAATCTGGGAGTCCTCTGATCTTGATTTAAAAACAAACACCTAACATCAAGCCAAAAAACCCCCCATCCTAATGGGGATTTTGAGTTTGGGGGCACAGTGTGATGAATACGAGCTACTTGAGGCTGTTCTGGTGTAGGCACAGGCACTCTCCAGTCTTCCTAGTGCTCCCAGCTCATTCCTGGTGGGGGTAGGTGGGCACAGGGTGGAGGGCAGGGATGACAGTGAAACAGGGCAGAATCAGTGGAGCGTGTGCAGGAGCTGTGGGATGAAGGCATGGTGGAAGGACTGGTCAGGACTGTGCATAATGAAGTGGAATCATAGGTGAGTGCTGACAGGAGGTTGAAGATGTGGGAGAAGACAGTGGTGAATGGGCTGGGTGAATTGAGTTCTGTAACTGGCAAGACATCCACAGCTGGGAATTGACCACAGGCATTAGTATGTCTGCTGGTATGTCAGCGTGGAAAAGAAAAGGTTTCTATTGTTACCAACTGCTGTGTTAATACAATAGGGGATGGTGCCACAAACAATCAGCTGTATAGGATGTAGGCTGCTGCTCAGTGTTTTACTTTTTGGGTCCAGTCTGTACAAAATAAGTAACAAATACTTTGTCACTGAGCCTCCAGTGTTTCTTTTGGTCTGAAAGCCACTAATGAGAATCTTTGGCACTCTGGGATTTGTAACAGTTGCTGTCCCACTTTCCCCCTGTCCTCTTCCATTTTCACTCTTCTGCTGATAACTTTTGTAAGTCAGTATGGGCCCACTGCAGTAGGGGCTGAAGATCATGTAGATGCACATCACACTGTAGCTGTGTGGTAAAGAAACATTCAGTGGGAGACTTCTGTAGTGTTTGTAGAAAAATTGTAATGCAAATAATATTCTTTCTGAATGAAGAAAACCAAATTGCTGTGGTGCCATTATGCTTTGGCGTATGGTAGGAGGTGGGTGTCTTGCCAGAGAAGGGGTTACTTGGCTGTGTTTCTGAAGATGCTTGTCAGGGTTTACTAGTTCCTGGTGTCTTTGGTGTTAATTTCATTCTCTCAGAAATTTACTTTTAGAGTTCTAGTCTGACTACTCTTTTAAAATTTTTTCTAGATCGAGAGGATCAGTCCATCCTTTGCACGTGAGTATTTCCAATTGTCAGTTTGTCTGCATGTAAAAGTTTGTGTTTTTACATTCTTGGTGGAAGGACTCTTAAAATTAAGTGCTGGTAGTGGAATTACAGAATCACGTAATAATGGAGAATCAAGGAAAGTCCCACTACAGTTCCTCCAATATATGGTTCCTTCTGCAAAATAATTTTTGTAATAAATGGAGGAAGGATGGCTTTGAAACAGCCCTTGTGCTCAAACTACTAAAGAAATACAGCGTTGTCAATGGAAAAGGCTTGGAGTGATCCTTCAGATTTGATGCAGCTGTTATGTTTAAGTACATGCATACTGATGAGGCTGATAGAGTAACACATACTGTTGATGCAGCAGTTTGTCTTCTAGACACAGTAAAATTGATTGGCCCTCAGCCATGCTTAAGGAATTGGTATGTTTCTTCTTGCAGTCAGGAGGCTTCTGTTTGAAAGATTTATTTCATTACCTTTCACCCCAACCTCTACAGCAGCCTCCAAGCTATTCCTCAGCCACTTGACAGTCTTCGTATCCAAGTGACTAGAAAGCATAGTTCTTTATTACCTTCCATATTGCAGTCCAGCTGCAGCCCAGCTTTTTTCCCCTTGGTTTTAAGGGAGTGCTGCAATGGCCAGAATGCAGTTAAGGATGTCAGTAGCCCTTTTGGGATTAGACATATGATAATGTCCCCTTACATCTTGTTTTTGGATAACTTGGAGATTTTCTTTATAGAGGTGAATCAGGAGCTGGTAAAACAGAGAACACCAAGAAGGTCATTCAGTATCTGGCTCATGTTGCTTCTTCGCACAAGTCCAAGAAAGACCAGGTAAGACCTAGGTTTAATGATGCTTTATTGCTCTGCTGACTTTGGACACTAAATATATATTGGCTGATGCTGGTAAAAGACATACTGCTCAGTAGAAGCTTAGATGTTAACATCTAGCAGGGGATTGAGGAGGTCAGTCAGCTGTGAAACAATAAGTCTGTCAAAAATTGCAAGTCAGGGAAAACTGTTCAAAGTCATAACTCCTTTGAATTCGGTGGCTCTACAGTGGGCATAAACTCATCCACAACCCCTTGGATTCGTGGGCAAGTGCATGGGCAAGAGCTGCTATAAATGCATCACCTGTACTGATCTTTTCACGTGGATGTATTGCTTATAACCAATCTAGGCAGTTTAAAACTGATCCTTCTGTGGAGGGCTTGTCTCCTTTCTTCTGTACCATTATAGATTAGGTCTGGCCATGACACGTACTGTCTCAAAACTGGAGAATACAATGATAGGCTAGTGGACATCAGCTGAAAACTTAGAAATTGTAGGAAGACATTAAAAGGGGGGAAAACAGCCAAGTGTTAGCAGCACATGAGAGGAGGGTGGTGATGATGGTGGGAGGACTTTAAAGATGTCTCACTTATATTTTTTTCCCCCTCCCTCTCCCCCGATGGACTATTGCCGAATTCTTCAGTTGTATCCTCGTAGGTGAGCTGCACGTTTACTGCACGTTCTGCACCAGGAATGCATTTTCTGTCCCATTGTGTGATTTTTTTGAGCAGCTTTTCACTCCACACCGATATCACTTTCTGCAGCTAAAGCAAATCCATAGACAATTCACAATTTTTATTTTTTTTTTTTGTGTGTGGTGCACAGTAATCTTTTTGTAAGGATGTTCAGTTGAAGACTGTAGTGATATCAAGAATACTTGTGTTCTGTGCTCAATACTAGTTTGCCTTTAAGGCTTTTCTTGCAGGATTTTCCCAGATACATACCATCTTGGAAGTATTCCTTCAGGACAATAGGACTGGACAAGGCTTTCCTAGAATCTTAAACACACAGTGTGGTGTTCCTAGTAAGATTGATGTAGTTATGTGTTTAGCCCAGGGTGTTTTAGGACTGTGGGCTTGTTAGCCAGATCTGAACACGTTGGAAATGTTCATTAATGAAAGCCAAGTGCCAGGTGTGTCCACTGCATCTCTGCATAAGAGTTTTCCTGTGGTAGCTTAATGTGTAGGCATGTCAAATGCATGTAGAGTATATAAATAAGAAGGCATTTCTGCACGCAGGCACACTGTGTGTGTGCATGCACAGAGTAGTAACTAACTTCTGGAATGCTACCAAAAAAAAAAAGTTCTATGTGCCAAAATTTCAGACATATGAAGGCTTTTTCCATGGTCTGTCAGTAGCTGTATTTAGAAACATTCTCCTTTTTGCTTTTTTTAAGTGTGGAAAATAGAATCATGGGGTTGAGTTAAGTATTCTTCCACTGCTTGTCCGTGAGTAAAATTTGAACTGCCAAAGCAGGACAGG
This sequence comes from Promerops cafer, assembly GCA_013398275.1. Classification (NCBI taxonomy): domain Eukaryota; kingdom Metazoa; phylum Chordata; class Aves; order Passeriformes; family Nectariniidae; genus Promerops; species Promerops cafer. The sequence goes on from VZSE01000014.1 coordinate 72,718, forward strand.
CCATCTGCTTAGAAGAAGAAAACAGTCCTAAGTTGGACTGGTTGGTGATTTGCCCAAGTTTGATATTTAATTTTTTTCCCTAAGTTTTGATTTTTTCAAAAGTCCTGCTGCCCACATTTTTTGACTAAACTGACCTTACCAGAGGGGATTTAGAGCTGAAGCCTTTGTTAATCAGCAGTGAGTGCTCTCTGCAACACTTCTTTACGGAGCAAACTTGGAATCAGAATGTAAGAGTTTATGAAGATGAATGTTTAATATTTTGAGGATCTCAGGTATACTGGTCACAGAAGATTTTTGTCTTTAGGCACAGAACTTAACAAAGGATATTATGGAAAGTAGTGGTACTTTCTTTACCATGAACTTTTGGATGTAAACTGGTGTTTTCCCAAGTATCAGGGTAAAGTCAGTTTTATAAAACATATTCTTTAACTCTAGCTCACTTGTTTTGGAGGTAGTGGTGCATTCCACCATTCCCAGTGCGTTAGTATATTCAGCTAAATAAGCTTCTAGCTGCATGGTGTGACTTCTAAGCACACTAAGGCTCCTTTTGGGGGTGTACTGAATCTAATTATAGAAACTTTTTTTTCGTTTGTTGAAACTTCTATTTATGGAAGTTGAAATCAATGTTTTCCCATGTTTAATCTCAGCTTCTCTACTGTATTCTTAAATCATGTAATGATTTTTCAAGATGTGAGTGTTTGCAGCTAATCGGAAATTCATGGCTGTTAGTAGCTAATATTTAAATATTTGTAACAAAACTTTAGTTACGGGTGATCTTTCTCCTTCCCCCATCCAGCCACTGGTGTTGGGATTTAGTTATTTGATAATCTCTCACATGACTGCCGAGAAGAATACAGAAGCAAATCCCTGAAGTGTAAAAAAAATCCCAACAAACTCCAAGAAACCAACCAAACAACCCAAACACCCTCCCCCATATTTTCTTTTAATTGCATGCTGTTAAAGGTAGATGTGATTTCTAGATGCCTTTCTCCATACTTTCTGAAGAATAAAAAGCTGAAAAAACTTCTATCTTGCTTAGAAAACATTCCCAGAAGTGTATGAGATGCATAAAAATTCAGAGTACAAGCTAGATGTCAAGGATTTTAGTTGCTTTAAATTGGTCTTGTAATTTCAGAGCAGTAGAAAGAGAGCATACTGAAGAGTGTTGGAAACTGCCAACCACAGGCAAACAGACCCAGTGGCTTTTTCTGCTTCTGTTTTCATGAGGAATATTGCACATACTTCAAATGCATGCCAAGTGTTAAACAAATTTGTTTCAGGTCAAGGAATGGCAATTACAGGTGCCGGGAAATTCGCAGCATCTTAATGATAGGAACTTTAGGATTTTTAGAAAGCTTGTGATGCACAGCTGTCTTGTAATTGTTTTGCTTTGCAAATTACCCATTGTATAAAAATAATGAAATATCTTCCATCCGTGCAAGGTGACCATCAAAATTTAAGGTAAAAAATCCCAACAAACTCCACCCAAAAACTTATTAATAATTTTAAACATACAGAATTGCCTTTTAAACAAAGACAACATGCAGTGAGGAATGGGTACAGTAATTGCAGACATTTAGTCTTATGTGCTGTTACTGTGGCATGCTGAGAACTTGGATTTTCCCACTGTGTCATGGTGCTGAAGCAAATCAGGAGAGCTCAGTGATTTAACCAACTCTTCAGCATTTTCCTTTCCCCAGAGCTTCTTACTGTTGTGAGGCCAAGCTCTCATTCTCTATGCATATTGCTACCTTGGTGTTTCGAGAGACCAAATCACCTCTAAACTACAATTTACCAACATCTACTTGAAACTAACAACACTTTCTCCTGAGGTACTAAGTAACAGTAGGGTGTATTATATGTGGGTTTGCATAAACTTCCGGTCTTTGTGTAGCTAAGTATGGCCTTGGTTTTATTTATAGCCAAATAATAGATCTGATATCAAAGCCTGATTTCTCTTCCCTCCTTGTTCCATGTAGCTGGGTTTAAGTGCTGTGCTGCTGTCATCTCTCACTTGAATAGTAGCAAATTGCAGTTAGAAACAGAGGCCTAGGACTTCTCTGCAGGATGGGGAAGAGGAATGGGAAGAGCATTCCATCTTCAGTACATGTGGCAGAACACAAGGGGAAATGTGACTACCACACAGTTTCAAGGAGTGCACCCTAGTTTCAAGGGTTTTTCAAGTTTTCCCTTTTTTCCTTGCAATGCCAGATGCTGGGTCTGTTGTGAGACAGATGATGTCCCAGCTCAGGTTCCCTTACCAGGGCTAAGAATATGTATGTTACATATACTTGACAGTGAATGAAGGTGTTTGCAGCAGCTGCCCCTTCTGTATATGTGCAGTTCCACCGAGGCTGGGGGTCTGGTTTGGCCTTGCACTTCGCAAGCATGAAGTGAAGTGATCGTGGAAGTAAAAAATAAAGACTTGTAGTTCTTTGTACAGTTTCTCATATATCTTCCTCTTTTTTTATTGCCTGTATTTTTACAGACACTGCGTAAGAACTAATCTGTCTTCGAGGACAAATGGGAACCGTTTTCCTTTAGAAGTAACCTTAAATAGTTTCCCCATAAATTCCAGTTCTCACAAATCAAACTTCATTTCCATCGTTTATGCACAGGCAGTCTTGAGTACTTACTGATAACTGCTAAAAAGAGAAACATTAATCTAAACTGTAATTTTGTGTCTCCAGAAGCTTTTTAGTTGATCTTGAAATATAGAGAACGCCATGCTTTTAGCACAGAGGACAAGTAATTTTTCAAAAGAGCTAGGGATAGAGCATGTAGAGCATGCAGGGAAAGGTGTATATTGCTGCTGTGGCCTAGTACTGGGCAGAGATAAAAGTTCTGAATTTCTTTTTCTACAATTCCAGCATTTTGTGTTCCTTGAGGGGAGGAGTGTATGAATATGGCAGGAGACTGCAAGCAATCATGCAGTTTGTGGGATACCACTAATTCTCTTTTTTGTGTGTTCCTCCTTACAAAGGAGATTTTTTGCTTGTTTGTACTTTGTAAGATGTAGACTCTTAGAAAAGTGCAAGCTTATTGTGTTAGGTTTTTATAAAGCATTAGACCTTTTCAGACTAACTTCTTAACCTACTAGTAGCAGTGTTCACAGCTATCTTTAAGTAGCAAAATAGGATTCACCTCACTCTTCCAGCCTCTATGGCAGTACACTTCTGGGATGAGGGCCTGGTCTTGGATGGTGGTATGGTTTCCACTTTGTCCCTGGGAAGTCAGCGGGATGTTACAGCCAAGTGACTTTGAAGGGCTTCTTGCTAACAGAAAGACACACTGGGAGGAAGGGAATAAGGCTTATTTATGAATGTTTCTGTTTAACCCAGATAACTAATGAGTCTCCTTTGAAGGTTTAAGTGATCATCTCCTAAGGTTTAATATGGTTTCTCTGCAACAGATGCCAAACTAGTGTGAATTGAAACTGCAGCGCTGGTTTGACCCAAGGTTAATGCAGTGAACTGTTACCTACTTTATTAATTTTGGATTTCTCTCTAGGGAGAACTGGAGAGACAATTGCTCCAGGCTAATCCCATCCTGGAGGCCTTTGGAAATGCCAAGACAGTAAAGAATGACAACTCCTCAAGATTTGTGAGTATTATTATGTCATGAGTGTATTCAAAAAGTGCATCAAAAGTGTATTTTGCACTTTCCAGAGCGTTCTGCTTTTGGGTGAGTTGCTATCAGGGATAGAGAACTGAGTGACTTTCTTTAAATTAATCTGGGAAATTAATTTCATTCAGTGAATTATCCAGAATAGATCTTTTATGTCTCTAGAGTGAAGAAACCAGACCCTGTGCTAGTATCATCTGTGCTGATTTTTGTTGTAATCATTACAGTCAGTTTTATCCTAGAAAGCAAATACTCATCCTTACTTTGTTTGCTCTGGCGAGAGATGGACAACATCTGAGAGGCAGGTGGGGGACCTAGAGTGAAATGAAAATGGTTGAAGCTAACACTGAAAGAGGTGGAACTGTCAAGATAGTGTAATGTGAAATGGAAGGGACCCTGGTTGGGGAAATCTAGGTTGAAACATAGTGAGTGTATGTTGTAGGCTGTCACAATGACAGAAGTGTCTGGAAGTGCTTGGTGTCTTTTTTGTTCAATTGCTGTTGTGATCAGCAGGCATTGCCTATTGGCTGACCTTACACTTTGCCTAAAACCTGCCTGACCTGTTTGGAGTTTCTTTTCCTGGATTAAAAAGAGAAGGCTTACCTCTGTTGTTTACTGTTGTTACCAAACACAAAGAATTCTAATTTTAATGCTGTTGTCTTCCTCTTAGGGCAAATTTATCAGAATCAACTTTGATGTCAACGGCTACATTGTTGGAGCCAATATCGAGACCTGTATCCTTTCTGTAACCCCTTGAAAGGTTCAAGGCTCTAGAGGTGTCAGGAATGGTACCTAGCAGTCTCTTCACAACTGACTTAGGTTGAGAAAGCAGTTGGAAGCACTCTAAATTTCTGCTGTCAAGATCACTGTTGTAGTCTCCTGTTTCCTCAGTAGTATTTTGTGACCTTTGTGATCATGGTGCAGATCTTTTATGAATGAGTGAATGAATTCTAATCTTAAGAGATGAAATGCAAGCATAAACTGCAGCAATAGGAATAGGTGTGGAATTTCATAAGTCATTCTTGCTTCTATCCAAGGCAAGTGGGGATTGATGGCAGCTATTTTTGTGTTTCTTACTGATTAAGTCTCTCTTACCATAGTCATCATTCAGAGGCTGGCTGAACTGAGACCAGAAGGCCAATGGGTTGTTGACTGATAATGATTGCTAAGTCAGTACCCCATGAATTGGTATGAGGAGAACATCAGATAGTTGTTTCTCCTACCACAGAATAGGAAGGGATTTTTATGTCCTGTCATGGGCCTTGACTCTCTGAAGATCTGCTGGAGAAGTCACGTGCAATTCGCCAGGCCAAAGACGAGAGAACCTTCCACATCTTTTACTACCTGCTCTCTGGGGCAGGGGAGCATTTGAAGAGTAAGTATGATTGTGTTGTGATGAGGGAATCCCATAACTACAACAGTGGAGGGTTCAGAACACTTGTAGACAAGGACCCGTTCCTTCACGGTACCTTCGTCTCTGCCTTTTGGATATGGCCAGCTCTCCTCCACTTCTTTCATGCACTCATACATCCATCTGCCCTCCCCCTGCACTTCTCAGTTCCTGAAAACTTGCTTCTCTGGTTCCTTCCTGCACTTGTCTCCCTGCCAGCAATGACTCTACGCCCTTCCTTATCTAGATCACTGTCCCATGTTTAGTCTAGTCTTGCATGATGTAAACCATTCTGGTGCAGGAATGGTCCTGCTGTGATGCACTCGATGTGTAACTGAGTGGAGCAAATCTGCAAGCCTCTAAGCAGCTCTAGCAGTCTGGGATCCCAGCACACCTTGTTTTAATACCTCAGCCTGGTAATCTGGGTCTATGTTGTGCAAGACCTGCAAATGCATCTTCAGGAATCACACAAGGAGAGGACTTTCTCATAGCTTCTACTGTTTCAAGAGTTAATATGTTAACTCTTTTCTGACTTGAAACAAATGAGGTATCTGAAATTAAAGGCAAATTTACTTTCAAGTTAATCCCTGCTTTTTACAGATCTAGGACCTAATGATGAGTGACACTGCTTTGGTGGAGTAGTCCAGAGGAAGGACTAGCAAGAAATAACACAGAAAAACTCTGTGTTTATCTAAAATACATTAAACGTTCAGCCCAAAGTAAAACTGGGCTTAATCCTAGATTGATCCAGGAGCTGGTAGTGTATGCAAGTCATAAATTTGATATTGGCGGTAGCTTGTTGCCTGTTAAAAACAAAAATCCATAACAACTTCTTTCTTTCCTAAGATGATCTGCTGCTGGAGCCTTACAACAAATACCGTTTCCTTTCCAATGGGCATGTTACGATCCCGGGTCAGCAAGACAAAGACATGTTTCAGGAGACCATGGAGGCAATGAAGATCATGGGCATCCCAGATGAAGAGCAGATAGGTATGAATATGCAAGGAATAAAAGAGGGAACAGGCCATGTCTTGAGTTTTTTGTTCTGATGTTCTTTTTTTGTTTTGGTTTGATTTGTTAGCTTTTTGTTTAGGGATTTTGTTGGTTTTTGTTTCGCTTGTGTCCATTCCTGTTCCCCCTGCCCCAGTGAACAGTGTGCAAGTAACAAAATTTAGTGGCTTTGGAGTGGCCCACCTCAGGATCTACCAGCACAGTTTCAGGTTATACAGTTAACTTTAGAACAAGCAGCTAATAAAAACATGCTTCTGCTTGCTGTTTTTGTTCCCAATCAGAGGCTTGTATACCCAGTTTATGAAAAATATATCCAAGATACAAGAATCCCCTCACTCTCTCAGGCAGTGCATGACATGTGTGCTCCCCCTATCCCTTAGCAGTGGCTCTAATGTATCTGATCCAACCACTGTTGGATTAGTCCTTTGAGAATGAGCTGGTCATAGTGCCTTTCTTTCCAGCTTAACACTGAACTGCTGATCAGAAATTAATGTGGTCTGATTCTGGGAGCACAGTAGCATGACAGTGAAAACAGAATTGCACGCAGCCAGCACAAAGCTCAGTGATATGCTTTCACCAGAGCTCTGTGCTCGCTCATTCATGATCTGCCCCACTGGTTGGGAATCAGTGTTCTGCAAAGTCTCACTTTCAAAATATGTATGGTCTTCTAAAGCTAGCACTGTTACTTGCTACACTGAAGCAAGCAAGCATCTGTTGTCATTTGAGGGCACCACCTCCTCTGCTGGAGGCTGCAGCTCTTGTGGCTGTACCTGTGCCTTCTGCTGTTTACAGTCTAGCTGTTAAAATCCATGCTGTTCTTATCGACAGTTTAATACATTTCTTGATATCCTGAATCATCTGAGACTGAAACTTTTGTATGGAGGTGAATAGAAATTTGCCTAAACCAAATAAAAGAAATGGTAGCCTAATTCATTGTCAGGGTGTCCTGCTGTGCTCAGTTTTTTGAGTTGTTTTTAATGTATGCTCTAGGGTATGTCTTTGCTGTCATGTAGATGAGTTACTGGTTCCAGGCACTACAGCAAAAATAGCTTTAATGTTTTACACTTGCTGAGGAGCCTGTTCCAGTGCCCTTTTTCCAAGATCCAGCCTAACCCTCCCCTGTGTTCCCTTGTATCCTGTCACTGGTCACCAGAGAGATGAGTGCCTGGCCCTCCACTTCCCCTTGTGAGGAAGCTGTAGGCTGCTGTGAAGTCCCCCCTCAGTCTCCTCTTCTCCAGGCTGAACAACCAAGTGACCTCAGTCACTCCTCCTATGGCTTTCTCTTGACCCATCAGCATCTTCATAGCCGGATGGCTACTAGGACACTCCCTAGTAGCTTTGTCTTTCTGATATTGTGGCACTCAAAACTGCACCCAGGACTTGAGGTGAGGCTATGCCAGTGCAGAGCAGAGTGGGACAATCACAAACATATGTTTATTTTCTGTACTCCTAATGTAGCATATATGGAGCCTTTGTTCACTCTCTTAGCAAAAGGAATATTTTCTTAAAACAAATATTTTTTGTGATAGTGTTGTGGTTTAACTCCAGCTGGCAACTAAGCCCTACATGGCCACTTACTCACTCCTGCCCAGTAGGATCAGAGAGAGAATTGACATAGTAAAGATGAGAAAACTCATGGATCAAGATAAAGACAGTTAAACAGGTATAGCAAAAGCTGCACATGCAAGTGAAGCAAAGCAAGATGAGGAATTCATTCACCATTTCCCAGGGGCAGGCAGGTGTTCAGCCATCTGCAGGAAAGAAGGGCTCCATCACACAGTGACTTGGGAAGACAAACATTATCAGTCCCAACATCCTCCCCTTCCTTCTTCTCTCAGCTTTATATGCTGAGCATGATGCCATGTGGTATGGAATATCCTTTGGGACAGTTGGGGTCAGCTGTCCTGGCTGCGTCCTTTCCCATCTTCTTGTGCACCTCCAACCTCCTCACTGGAGTGCTTACACACTGAGTGTGTAAGCACTGCTCAGCAGTAACTAAAACACCCTTGTGTTATGAACACTTGTTTCCAGCACAAATCCAGAACATACCCCATAACAGCTACTGTGAAGAAAATTAATTCTACCCCAGCCAAAACCAGCATAAACAAGTAGAAACTGGGGGGCAAAAAATATATTTATTACAAGATCCCCTTCAAGTGACTGGCAGTTTACTTTGCTCAAGGCAACTGGAAGCTATTATGCAATGAGCTTTGATTGATTGGTGGTGAAAATTGAATTGACACCATCTTCCCTGTCTCGGCATCTGATGGCTTGGCTTTTTTGACGTGCATCATTTGAAGAGTATGAATATATCATTAGCAATGGGGTGGGGTGCTTCAGCATATAATTAGTAATAGTTGTGGTACAGACACTTTCGCCCACATCCTGCTGCCTTCTGTACATGTGTGTCTGTAAGGACTACAGATCTTGGTCAGGGAACTGAAAGTGTTACAGGGTTAAAGAAACAAAGTCTTTAATTGGTGTGTACTCTTAACTGTCTCTTCCCTTTGTTCAACAATAACTGTTGAGGAAAATTGAGTATTGAATTCATTGCATGAGTTTTGACCCTCAAGCAGAGAAAAAGTGTTTTATTAAAAAATAGAGGTGTAGGTGGCACTTTACCCTCGGTCTTGTCTCTTACTGTTTTATAGAGGTGTTGAGAATTGGTAAATTTCTAGGCTGTGTAGTCTTGCACAGGAATGACAAGGCAAGTCCTGAATGGGAGTCATTTAGAGAAATAGCCTGTGCTGTTTTTTTCCTAAATTTGAGAAGGATTTTTGGGATGCTGAGATGGGCCTTTTTACCACGTTAGGAAATGGGTCATATGGATTACTGGTTCACATTTTGGTGATACCTGACACTAAGCTGTTTTTATTATTGCTATTTTAAAAGGTCTGCTGAAGGTTATCTCAGGTGTTCTTCAGCTTGGCAACATAGTCTTCAAGAAGGAGCGTAACACAGACCAAGCCTCTATGCCAGACAATACAGGTAAGCAACCTCCTCCCCCACACCAAAGAGAAATGCAGCAAAAAAGCCTACAGGAAGTTCTTGCAAGTGGGAGAACATATTGCAGTATGTATGGAATGCTGGAGTCCTGTTTTTCCACAGGGTGAATTATTTGTCAGTGGAGCTGGCGTGCTCCATACAAATACACAGTGTTCTGCCAGGCGAGTGTTTGCAGCCACCCACGGGCAGGAATGTGACACTGTTCTTGTGTCAGGGCTGGGCAGGAAGTACACGTGATGAACAGATGAAAAGGATTACTCTACTGGAATATGTGGAGTGTGTGTTTTAAATGAGCTACAGTAATTGCTCCTTCAAACCTATGTTGTCAGATTTTAAGGAATGTTCTTTGCTGCCTTTGTAGGTAGTCTGGTAACTGTAAGAGTAAGGTGGTGGATAGTTTTATGGTGGGTATAAAAGCATGTGTACATATTTTAATTGCACTGCCCATTGTTGAATGTGTAAATAGTGCCATGTTTCACGTGATAGAACACTATTTGTTGGAAGACTTAACTCTTAGACCTTCACTGTAGATGTACTGCAGAAGTGCAAATGTTGCTAATTTATCACTAAGTGGGATTTTTTGGCTGTTATTTAAAATATGCTCTAAATGTCATTTTAAGGAGGAGAGTAAACCATTTGGGTTTTGGATCTTGAATCTGAAATATAGGGTTGTCTCAAAGACTAATCAGTAGATGAAGACAGAACAATTAGCTTGATTAAGAAATCCATTATCTGATGTATTTTTAGATTGATTACAGACAATGACCTTTCTAAAGCTTCTGTGTTACAACTTAGTTGTATGAGGCTATTACTTCAAATATACTCTCGTGGCTTCGGGAGAAACTCTGTAAACTGTAGTATGGGTTGCAAGAGGGTTTTTTTGGAGTTTTTTTTGCTAGGAAGGTATTTTATCTCAGCAACCTGTTCTTCATTTAATGTTTTTTGTAAGCTTTTCCTGCCTTTTCTAAAGACAGTTGTCAGAATGTTTTTCTTTTTCTCTTGCTTTCTGTGAGAAAAACAGAATAATATGGATCTTATTGTTTCCTCTTACCATATTTAGCTGCTCAGAAGGTGTCTCACCTTTTGGGAATCAACGTGACAGATTTCACTAGAGGTATCCTGACTCCTCGCATCAAAGTTGGACGAGATTATGTCCAGAAAGCTCAGACCAAAGAACAGGTAGGCATTCTCAAAAAATGAATGGGTACTTTGGTCTCTATTCTTACTGCTGCACAGCTAATGAATGTATTAGAGGTTTCTGTAGTGTTTACTGACCGTCTTTATGATTGCAATGTATGGCAAGCACACTTGAACGTTGTACCATAATATATTGCTTGCTCATGTAATCTGTATAAAGATAGAATTCACCTTGTCCCTTAGCACTTTTTCTCATCTGAAAAATAAAGAGCACACAAGTCCCCTAATTTTGGTGACTGGCTGTCCCTGGGGAGTTAGTAGTTTCAATGTGGTATGCAAGGGTGACATTTTCAAGTTGGTGCAATACAGAAAGCACTATTTTTGAGTAGGTCAGCTACTAAGATAGAAGAATTTGCTGCTCACCCTTGAAATTGATTGGAAATTTTGTAGCGCTCTTGACTGGTTGTGCTGTAAATGAAACCTGACCTAGGAGCTCATGGCCTGCTTCAATGGAGTAAACCCCTGTGCTTATTCATTGCCTGGCTTCTTTATGAACACAGCATTATCTCTGAATAAAGAAACATGGCCCTGTAACATGGAAGTGATTGGTAAGAGACTGAAGTCTGGAAAAAGTCACAGGTTGCCTTTCCATGCTGCTTGTCCCTTTTGATGTTTAATTTCTTACTACACATAGTATTTGTGTCAAACACAAATAGGGTAATGGCAAGGAGGGATTTGGCTTCATAAATCTAAAGTTACAAAAGAATTTAAGTTCATTTCTGTGGGCCTGTGAAATACTCCATGTTACTACAGTCTTTGAAAGTGACTGGGCATAGTTTTTCTTTCTTTAATACCAGCTCTTGTTTCCTCCAGTAGGCAGGATCCTGAAATTTGGTTTCAACACATTAATTTGGAGACATATTCTTTGCTCTTGTGTATGGAATATCACCATGCCATCTACTTATCATTTGGAATAAACTGAAATAAACCTTGTTCAGTGTATTTCCTGGTGGAGAGAAAAACGTCAGACTACAGTGCTGCTAGATCCTGAAGCAGTGTAATCTGTGCCTTTCTTTGGTTTGTAATGCAACTTCTGATGTTTATCTGTTTGCTGTTTAGGCCGATTTTGCCATTGAAGCACTGGCCAAAGCCACTTACGAACGGATGTTCCGGTGGCTGGTTATGCGCATCAACAAGGCTTTGGATAAGACCAAGAGACAGGGTGCATCCTTCATTGGAATCCTTGACATTGCTGGCTTTGAGATTTTTGAGGTAAGGAAAAGTCAGGTCCTTGCACTCAGCACAGTTTAATATGGAGCAAAGACCGCAGAAGGAAATAGCTTTACAACTGGAAAATAACACACTCTTGGAAAGGATGTGAAGTCCCCAAAAGGGGGAATCAGCGTCAAATCTCGTGCAAGATAAGTGTAGGAGACGAAGAGCTGAAGGAAGGTTGAGAGAGAGATAGGAGAGAGGGGAAATGTGAGCTCTTTCTCTAGATGGCAGTGAACTGTTAGGCCATACTGTTATGGGATTGTATGAAATAATTTTTGGATGTGGTTTGCATTATAATCTGAAGCAGCCACAGACTGCCATCAAAAAAGAAGTATCCTACCATTATCCCAGCAAGGCAGCTCCTGTCAACCTGTGTTATGTTACTCTGGGTCTAGCTCATGAACAGCTGCAAAATGAATTGGACCATTTATTCTTGAAATAGAAAACAGACACAGAAAAGTTTGGGTTGGTTTTGGTTGGGGTTTTTTTGTTTGTTGGTTGGGTTTTGGGGGGTGTTTTTGTTTCCTTTCCTCTCCTATTGGTATACCTTCAGCTTCACAGTTACTGGATTTCATGAAAAGAAGAGGAGAAGAAATAACATAGTTAGGAATTATTAAATAGGGAGGAATTAGAACAGGACCAATTTCTTTAGAAGCTGCGTTACGTTTTGTGTGGTCAAACGTAAAAATGCACTGTGGGTTATTAACCTTGTCCTTACTGTTTGAAGAAATCTGGAAATTTTGAAGAAATTTCCCCCCCTTTCCTTGCTCTGATTTTATATAAGGATTAGGAAAAAACTTTCCAGTCCACATGCTTTTAGGAATTTGTCTTCAGGCTTCTGTTGCTGCCTCTTCCTATGAAGAGGACTTGCTGGCTCTGCATGTATGAGAAAACCAGAGCCCTTTCTTGTCCCGGGTTAAGTAGCAGCAGTAACCCCTCTGCTGTTTACAGCTAAACATTCTTCTGCAAAGTCTGAGAACCAGTGTGCACTTCCCTAGGGATTGCAGCAGTGTGCAGTGGCACGTGACAGAACAGGCAGTTCATATCCAAAGGGGTTATTGACAGTGGACTGTCTGCCCCACTCTAGCTTGGATTCCTGAACCACAGATACGATCTTTTGTGCTAAGAGGATGCTAGGTGTGTCTTCACAAGCAATTGCTCAAACATCTTTCTGCCTTTTTCTTCATTAGCTGAACTCCTTTGAGCAGCTGTGTATTAACTACACAAATGAAAAGTTGCAGCAGCTCTTTAACCACACCATGTTCATTCTGGAGCAAGAGGAGTACCAGAGGGAGGGCATAGAGTGGAATTTCATTGACTTTGGCCTGGACCTACAGCCCTGCATTGACCTCATAGAGAAGCCGGTAAGTTTGTTGTTTTACTGTCGAGCAGGAGACGGCTGCACTGATTTTGTCATTGAGGACATCATCCCTGCCCTTAGATTGGAGACTGGCCCTCTAGCTTTTGTAATCCTTTACTGACACTGTGATGTGACTAGAAGCAGGAGTGAACAGTTTATTTGTCTCAAAGTGTGTCACCAATAAGGCTGTTATATCTTCTGTAGGAGACACTGCATGAAAATGGATCTAATTGGCCACTTTTTCCTCTCACTATATTTTCCTCTCTTGTGTAGGTCTGCATGGTGTTAGATGTACGTACAGCTTGCCATAAGTAGTGTGAACTTCCTTACTTAACTACAGGTGTGATGAGAAGCTGTGAACTCTGTTGCTTTCATTCTGCTCTAATGCAACTTGAGAATTTACAAATTTCATAGTAGATGTTCCAATAGTAAGGATTAGTTTGTGAAACTTTCTGCTATGGCGTTTTGCATTTAGACATCTGAATATATTTAGAGAACTGTATAATAATATTTCTTCTATTAAAAAATACCTTTTCCCGAAAGAACAACCTAGACAAATGTCACTGAAGAGACTTTCTCATAAAAATGGTCAGAATACAGATGAGGATATTGAAGAACTATTAACAATTTATATTACAATGGAAGTAGTTTAACTGATACCACACAAGAGGTTAATGTGATGTGGATCAGGCTTAGGTATTCTTTTTTTTTCTCTTCTAGCCATCTAAAGGTGTTCATTATCATTGTAGTCATGTAGTTAATGATGTTTTGATGTGTCCCTTCTTTAAGGCTGGGCCTCCTGGTATACTGGCCCTGCTGGATGAAGAGTGCTGGTTCCCAAAAGCAACAGACAAAAGCTTTGTGGAAAAAGTTGTTCAAGAACAAGGCACCCACCCCAAATTTCAGAAGCCAAAACAGCTGAAAGACAAAGCTGACTTCTGTATCATACATTATGCTGGCAAGGTAAAGAATTAATAACTAAAATGTGAAGGTTGGAATCTTTAATTCATAACCACTGCTTCTTAGAAATGGCTACTTACCAAAATGGTTGCCTATGAGAAACCATCAGAAGATTTCATGGAAGTGTTCCATTGCAGAGGAGCTTACAGGGCCTAGGGAGATTTGCCTGCAAGTTATATTTCTGTTTATAGTTCAAGACATGTCAAACTGACAGCAATTTAAATTTGTTCTGTGTGACTTGGTGAGACTGGAGGTACTGCTCAGAAACCTGCATCAAGACTTCATCACCAAAAATGCTGATGCACCTGTTTTTTGTCTCACACTGGATTGTATAAACTAGCATTGCAAATCCATTTCCTTTACTGACAGAACAGAACATGCAGCTTCCTGTAGGGGTTGGAAATTTGTAGGTGTGCTTACTTAGATGGCAAATCCAAGAATGGTTAGGTAATCTGTTGTTGTGCAAACCTTGGTGATGCTTTTCCAGACTGTGCCAGATGTTGTTGGATTTTGGGCTGCAGAAAATCGCTCCCCCCACAAGCTTCTTCATGCATTTATCTTCTCCAGGTGGATTACAAGGCAGATGAATGGCTGATGAAGAACATGGACCCGCTGAACGATAACATCGCTACTCTTCTGCACCAGTCATCGGATAAGTTTGTGTCTGAGCTGTGGAAAGATGGTATGTAATTAAACTTCATTTCATTTGTTTGCTCTTTTTTTCTGTGAAAGAGCTTGAGCATCAAAAGCCTGTGATGAGCTGTTTTGTTTTTTTTCCCCCTGAAGGACTAAGCCACAAAGATGAGCATAATCTGGAACATCCTTTGCTTAGATCATGATATTTCATTAAAGTTCCCTGTAACTCAAGAGAAAGGTTCATTTGCATCAACTTCTGTTAAGCTTGCTGCATATATAGCAATTTTGTCTCAAAATGAGGAATACTGGGATAAAATATGAATGCACCATTATGAGCCAGCAGCTTGCATAGCTGCAACACTCAAGATCTGAGGTGGAATCTGTTTTCAGTCCTGCAACTAAGTGTGCCCTTTCTGCAGTGTTGTTCAGTATTTTACTCTATCTTCTCTGGGTTTTATCTGCTTTTGAGTCTTACTGTTACTGTCACTTTCTGTGGTAGGTTTTCTTTGACGTCTCTGTCTGTTGCAGAGATGCAGAAGACTCAGAGAGCCTATTTCTATCAACACTTTCCTATTCTTCATCTAGAACCAGGTGACTGAGAAACTCAGCTGTCGTGTCATGTGTGTGATGCATCCTAGAGCCATGCAAGAAATGCTTCCGTTAACTTCTCTTTGTCCCTTTGTCACACCTGCCTGTCTTTCTTGTTCATTTCCTCTGCTTTGTGCTAGTAGCTCCTCATGGACTTTGAAACAAAAGTAAAACTCACCTTGAAAGTGGATACAAAAATACAGACACATTCAGGTGCTAAAAGTTGCTCTTGCACAACTTGGGCAGGAACAAATCCCTGTCAACTGTTTGAATGTAGAGCTAGCCCAGCTATATTTCTTGCACCATACGGAAGGAAGATTTCTGGGACTGCGTAGAAACTGAAATCCAGTGTAAGATTGGTTTTAGTATTGGGATTTCATTTGAGCAGCTGATAATTTAAAAGAAAGTTTGGCAAAGGAACTTGTCCTGGATGAAAAATGGCCATCAGCAAGTTGTGCCTAACAAGACCTTTGCTGTGTGAGACTACTTTTGGGCTTGAAATGTCAAATGACCACAGCTTATCAGTTTTCATTTATTGTTCTTAGCTGTGTCTTCTGTTGCAAGTGACTGTCCTTTTCACTATCTTGAAGTAGATTGCAGGGCACAAGATTAAGAGGATTGGCACAGCCACAGTCTGAGATGCACTTCTGTGGATTTCCCTGTAATGTCATCTAGTAACATAACCTTCTTTTCTTTCTGATAAGACAACCTTGACCCTATTCCAACAGCTGCTCTAGAAGTGAACAGGTTTTAGCTAATATTAGCTGTAAATGAGAATATTCTTTCTAGTTTATTCTTTTGTAGGGCTGTCTCTTAGCTGCATTTTTTTTTTTTAATCAGAAGACAGTTGAGCACAAGCTGGTGTATTTTCTGAAGTGAAGATTGGGAGCCTGAGTGTAGGCATCAGCCAACCACTAAAGGTGGTGAAGAGTAGCTTGAAGCCCTTAATAAAAGTGTATTGGAGGTGTGGAAATTTATAGTGATACAGTTGGTTTTTGCTGGCTGGGTGAATTTTTATCTCCACGTAGAAAAGCAGTGGGAAAAAGTAAAACTTCAGTTTCTTCTTGCTCTTGCTACTATCAGATCTAGCTGACTTCTGTTGAGGAAAAAGAAAAAATCTGAGGTGTCCATCCATCAAGGTGATACTTCATCAATGCTTGGTTGTCACTGTGGCACGGTGGAGAAACTTGGGGCAGGGAGTTCTGACTTTCTCCTAGTGCTGTTGTTCATGTCTGTGTCATAGAATACTTGTACTCCAAAAACAAGTCAAGCAGTGGTATCCTGAGATTTGGGTTTTGTCATGCCTTTTACTGTGCTAGTGCAGTTTACAAGTAGATATGACTTTTCTGATCGTTGGTTATGACAGTCCGGCCTGTGATGCAAGAGTGAAGCTGGGCTTGTTCTCTGTCTGTGGCCCCTTCTGGATCAGAGTTAACTAATAGTTGACTCTGCTGGGCTAGCAGCTAGAACTCTTGTTGTTTTTCATTCTGAGCTAAGCAAGTAGAAGCATCTGAAACTCACTTCCAGATTGCTCTTCCAGTGCTGCCATCCAGGGCATCATTAGAATATGTTTGGGATTAAGTTTGCTTCCATCACTCAAACTTCCTGTAGTGAGCTGATGCTTTCTTTACCTTCCTGCTCCTATCCCTGCACAAATTTTGTACAGGAGTCGACATCTGTGTAGAGATGAAGCAAAAAGGATTCTGCAGCTCCTCTCATTTATCCTGTTCTACCCAGATGTTCTTTGTATGTCCTAATGCTTCCTTTGTTTGTGGGAGAATTTTAATGCTCTTTCCTGTGCTCTCTCTAGTGGACCGTATTGTTGGGCTGGATCAGGTAGCTGGAATGTCAGATACAGCATTGCCAGGGGCCTTTAAAACCAGGAAGGGAATGTTCCGGACAGTGGGACAGCTCTACAAAGAACAGCTGGCTAAACTGATGGCTACCTTGAGGAACACCAACCCCAACTTCGTCCGTTGCATTATCCCCAACCATGAGAAAAAGGTAAAGACAGCTGTAACAGCACAGCCCATGCTTTCTTACATGGGCTTCCTGGGGCGTGTGGCTGGGTTGATGGCTTTTGTCAGGTTTTGCAAGAGATCTGGAAGAGGCCCTGTTTTCTCAGGGTATTTTTTTAAGGTCATCCTAAATAACTGCATGCTTACTAAAATTTTGGAGACTGATCTTTGCAGTTCTTAAGGTGGCATAAAAGCTTTCCATTGCTTCTAACTAGAAAAGAAAAAACTGGCTGTTTTAGAAGGAGGAGAGGGGGAGAGGCAAGGGGGTAAGCCCTTTTTGTAAAAGCTTTGTGGTATTCATAAAATACACATTTTCCTCACTAGGCTGGAAAACTGGACCCCCACTTGGTCCTTGACCAGCTTCGCTGTAATGGAGTGCTGGAGGGAATCCGTATTTGTCGTCAAGGTTTCCCCAACAGAGTTGTATTCCAGGAATTCAGACAAAGGTGAGCCCTAGAAAAGAATCTGAAGCAGTCTTTAAACTGGCAAAGTTGAGACATAAGTACAAAAACGGAAGTCTTATCGCCACTAGATTGCCAATTTTTCAAAGACTACACATGTGTACCTTGGTATTCCCTGGCACAAAGCCTCCCAAAAGCATTTTTGATTTCTCCAGTAAGGGTGTAGTTAAGGTGAGGCATAGAGGCCCCTGTCCAAGGCTGCTGGTTCATACTCTGCTGTCTAGAGGTGCAGTGTTTTTTGAAAAACTGTTGAACTTCTAACTAATGGCATAGGAACACATACTGATTTCTTTTGTTTTGTTGTTTTCAAATACACTTGTATGACTAGTCTGATGCTGTCTCGTTTTCAGATATGAAATCTTAACTCCAAATGCAATTCCCAAAGGATTTATGGACGGAAAGCAGGCTTGCGTGCTGATGGTAAAACATCCCAGAAACTCTACTTGAATAGAATAAACTTTATGGGTGTGGTTTAAAAGTTGGAGCTGTGCATGCTAAATATAACTTGCACTCACAGACCAAAATTCCAAAGTCAAATGTTTTGTCTGAGAGAAGGGTGCAAAAAGCTTCCTCTTGGCTTCATGGATGGAGGTCTTTGTCTAGCATGAGATTCAGTAATCCTAGGCAAAGAGGACCTTTCTGTTTCCACAGAAACATACTTTGAAATGCCAGCAGTGTCCATAGAAGTATTAATGCTATCTTTAGCATGTGCTTAAAGTTATGAGCTTCAGTAAACTTTTTGTAATGGCCTGCTGCTGACAAATGCTTTCAGCAAAGGCTCCAATTAGTTTCTGTAGAATTGCCTGCTCAAAGGGAAAGCTTTGGCTCTAGCTTGATGACTAGGCTTGGATTGAACTTGGCTGTAAAGGATTCCTGCTTTTCTGTCTTATGGGAGTATAGCTGATTCTTCCTAGCTTAGCTAATATGAACACAGTCAGCAAATTCTTGGAAGGAAGGTTGGGCTGGGGTATCTTTTTTTTGATAAAGATAGGACTGAGAAAAGTAAATGGGAAGGATCAACAGATGTGTTTCTTCTAGAAAAGGAAGAGGGCTCTCAGAACTAGACATGCATTCCTCACAGCATCCTTGTATTTGGAGTACTTGATGTGGTACTGTGTTAAGTGATGCTTTCTGTCATATTTTCTGTCTCTGATTATCTCCATTTGATGCTGTGCTTGGCTGAGCTTCGGCCCCTCTAATTGGGATAGGCCAGGAATTTGTTGGGAGTTGGCAGCTTCGGTTTGCCTGAGTAGCGCATTGTAGAGAAGGGCTGTCTTAGAGCCACGAGCCACAAATATGTTTTGTGATGTTTCACATGAAACAGTCTTTGCAAGACATGAATTCTTCTCTCTCCTTTTAGATCAAAGCATTGGAGCTGGATTCCAACCTTTACAGAATTGGACAGAGTAAAGTGTTTTTCAGAGCTGGAGTCCTTGCTCATCTTGAAGAAGAGAGAGACCTGAAGATCACAGATGTCATTATTGGATTCCAAGCATGTTGCAGAGGCTACCTGGCCAGAAAGTAAGTACAGTGATTTTTGAAGTACATCATAAACATGTATTTCTCCCATTCAAGTACAAGTTTATCTCAAAAAGAAAGGAAATAATTATGTCTAGAAATTATTTTTTGTCAGAAAGGTCATGATTTATTTATTGTATATAACAGTTGATGGTCTTCTAGGGTTTTCTCATCTCTGTAATGCCGGACTTCTGGCACCTGCAAGAATCTGTGTGCTATATCTCAGAAACTATGTGAGCAGTAAAGTCTGTTCCTCTCTGTAAGAATGCTATGAAGCAGATCAAGCTTTTGACAGAAGTTCTGTGAAGGAGCAAATGGAAAAGTCTTGGTAGAGTATTGATGCAGGAGGTGTAGGGTTTCTCTTAAGCTATCAGGTAGGACTGCAATTGGTACAGTTCTAAGATCAAAAGTGATACCTGTTAGTTTGGTGGGGAAACACACCTCTGCTTCAGATCTCCCTTTTTGGAAGTGAAGATAGTAAAGGTTTTCAGAGTAGAAGACATGAGGGAAATTTTGTTAAAATAGGAAATGGGATTAAGGAAAAAATAGCCACTCTTTCCTGAGCAGAAAAAAAATGAAAATCAAGAGAAAGTTCACTGAAAACTGCTGTTTTTTTGGGAGGGAACCTTCTAAAGAAAAAACACAGAAGTATGTAAGAAAGGGCTTGATGGTGTGAATTGTGTGCTGCTCTGGGTTCCTTTGTCTTATCTCCAATTGCTTTGCAGAGCCTTTGCCAAGCGCCAGCAGCAGCTGACAGCTATGAAAGTGCTTCAGAGAAACTGTGCTGCCTATTTGAAACTGCGGAACTGGCAGTGGTGGAGGTTGTTCACCAAGGTAATAGTTTTCCCTTTGCAGTCCCCCTGCAATGAACAAAGACATCTTCAACTAGATCAGTTTGCTCAGATCCTCGTCCAAGCTGACCTTGAATGTTTTCAGGGATCAGGCATCTGTCCACCACCTCTCTGGAAAACCCGTTCTAGTCACCACCCTCAAAAAACTTCTTCCATATATCTAGTCTGAATCTACTCTTCATTAGCTTAAAACCATTACCCTTTTGTCACAACAAGCCTTCCTAACAAGTTTGGCCCCCTCTATTTTGTGAACCCCCTTTAAGGTACTGACAGGTGCTTTAAGGTCTCCCTGGGGCCTTCTGCAGGCTGAACAGCCCCAACTCTCTCAGCCTGTCTTCATAGCAGATGTGGTCCAGCCCTCTGATCATTTTTGTGACCCTCTGGGCCCACTCAAACAAGTCCATATCTTTATTGGGCTGAGGGCCCCAGTGGATGCAGCACTCCAGGTGGGGTCTCACCAGAGAAGAGGGGCAGAATCCCCCTCTGGATTCAACCCAGTCAGTTCCTCGATCACCAAACACTCCACCCATCAAATATGTATCTCTTCAGTTTAGAGAGAAACATCTTGTGGGGTACCATGCCAAAGGCCTTACAGAAGTCCACCTATATGACATTGACTTACCTGTGAATTTCCCCATTGTATGGCAACTTCTTTATTCTCTCACTATTTAACCCTTGAGGGTCTGGAATTTACTGAACCCTTTCCTGATGCATCCCATCCTGGAAGAGAATAAATTAACTAGCAAAAAGTGTGCTATTGGCAGAGTAGACGATATCTAGTCCTGTATGATTCCCCCAGTGTTCACAACAAGAGTTGATTGGTCCTTCAAATAAGGCATTTATCTGAAATGTTATTTTATTCAATGTTTATCTCAAGTACAAGAGCATTTCTTCATGTTCTTGTTACTCCTTATACACATCTCATTCCCTTGGTTTCCCTTTCAGGTGAAGCCCCTTCTGCAAGTGAGCAGACAGGAGGAGGAGATGATGGCCAAGGAAGAAGAACTGATAAAGGTCAAGGAGAAGCAGCTGGCTGCAGAAAATAGACTGAGTGAGATGGAGACCTTCCAGGCCCAGGTGAATTTTGCAAATCTGATGTGTAAAACTTGTTCTCTCTCCACCTGTCCAACTGCTTGAGAGCACCTCCTTTGCTTTCTTGGTCTGATGGACAAACTGCAGGATTCCAACTTGCTGGAACATGACTTGGCTGCCTCTTGTTCACTTTCCTTTGCCCTTCTTGCAGCTCATTTCCTGCAGCAGGTCTTTTTGTACAGTGAGTACCAATTGCCCTTCTGTAGCCATTACAGGAAAAAAGTCTCCTTTGGCTGAGTGTTACAGCAAGCTGGTTGAATTCAGTCATGTCATTAATGGAATCTTTTCTGTTTGGAACACAGAAGGTGGGAGCAGGGTTGTTTTTTCCATAGAGCTGATAATTATTTGTTACTTTTGTAAGGGGAAATAGACAGTATCCATATTTCAAATGGATTTGGTCTTGAGAAATTTGTGAATAATTTGTGGTTGCAGCTCCTGATTTGTGAAGGAGAACATGCACTTAAACCTGTGTTTTGATATTTAGCTTTTGGTTAACAGCAGGGGACTGCTGCAACGTTTAAAACTGCAACTGTGGAACAGAGGAGCACAGAAATTAACTTAACACACGTTGCTAAGTTCTTTGGTAAATTGGGGCTTGTCTTATTTCTGGCTTTGCATCCAATGTAGCTAATGGCAGAGAAGATGCAGCTGCAGGAACAGCTGCAAGCAGAAACCGAGCTGTGCGCTGAAGCTGAGGAGATCAGGGCTCGCCTGACAGCCAAGAAACAGGAACTGGAGGAGATATGTCATGACCTGGAAGCAAGGGTGGAGGAAGAGGAAGAGCGCTGTCAACATCTTCAGGCTGAAAAGAAGAAAATGCAGCAGAACATCCAGGTAATGCCTTAGGAAAGCTGTCTCTTGTCAGTAAAGAGGATAGTGAGGGTTAGAGTGGTTCTTTTGCCTCAGCTTGGAGGGAAATGGAAGACAGAAGGTGGGGAAAAAGGCATAGGAAAATCCATCTGTGGAAACAGCAATAGAACACAGCAATTCTGGTGCTGAGCTTGAGGCATTCAGTCAGTCATCTGGAATGAGCTGTTCCATTCTTGAAGGTGATGGCCACTTCTCAAATAATTAGACGAGTCTTTGCTTTGTTTTAGGAATGGTAGTTTTCTTTGCAAAATACCATTGTTTATTCTGCTAGAAAGTTTGTTGATTGGCATGCAGTGTATTGCATTGAGTCATGGCAGAGATGTCAGTCTGGGACCTACTGATAATACCTTGAAAGAAGGGTGAAGAAACCTTCCATTCTAGTATTGGTACTGTGCTGTTCTGTGGATTGGTGAGCAGCACTGACAAATACCTTGCTTTTCTTTGTGTATTGTCAAGGAACTAGAGGAGCAGCTTGAGGAAGAGGAAAGTGCAAGGCAGAAGCTGCAGCTAGAAAAAGTGACCACAGAGGCCAAGTTGAAGAAATTGGAAGAAGATGTGCTAGTTCTGGAAGATCAGAATCTCAAATTGGCTAAGGTAAGACTCCTGCATCTTTTTCCACAAGCTAAAGATGCACTGGTGTTCCTCTTGGAGAAAAATGCTACAGGCTGACCTTTTCCCTATTACAGGGAAGCTTACTAATCAATTCAGTCTTGTCTTTGAGAATTCTGACCTGAATTTTTGAAAGTAACTGCCTGCCTGTGTTCTCAACAATCAGTATTGTATGATATTTAAATAACCTTCACTAAATAATGATCCATGAGCAAACATTTTCTGATGCATTGTTATGCCAAGCAGTATCAAGTTATTTCATAAACAGACTTCCCTTTTAGTTTTGAAAGGGGTCTCATATACAAATCTTTAATTTAAATTCAACTTTAAATTTCTTTGAATTCTGTTTGGGATCCTGAAAGGATTTCTTTCTTTCTGAGCTTCATTGTAGTAGGAGTCGGCACTCATATTGATATTTCTAAGCAGTCAGATCTGGAAAAATACCCTATAATTCCAGCAACTCTTTTGACTCTGCCTTCTCAATTCTGCAGGAAAAGAAACTCTTGGAAGACAGAATGTCTGAATTTACAACAAACCTGACAGAGGAAGAGGAAAAATCTAAGAGTTTAGCCAAACTGAAGAATAAGCATGAGGCCATGATCACAGACCTTGAAGGTTGTTTTAGTTTTTAGGTTTTTTTTGTTGGTTTTTTTTTTTTTTTAAAGATCGATCCTGTAAAGACCTTGCCTAATTAGTTTTAGGTGGTTTCTTGTTAAAATTTGTTGAACTTCAGTTTCATTTCTGAAAGAGTTTTAGTCCTCCCGAGTTTCTGAAGGGTTAAAATTAGTCTATAGTGTGTAAGCTATTGATTAGTTTGATAGAGCTGTGCTCTGTCAGGCTGAAGGTTATGTGCCTTGTCAGCTGAGCCCTTGATCTAAATAAAAATCCTCTCCAAAGCAGCCAGGCCAATGGAGAAGAGAGGCTGGTTCTCTTTCTTCTCCTGCTGTGGAAGTGTCTCTACTTTTCTACTTCCAGCAGCATCAGTCTGTCAGGGTTAGTGCTGTTTCTGATAGCCTGTTTGCACAAGTTCTTCAGAATTCCAGAAGGATATTCTTCTGGAGACTGCCTGTTTAGTTTCAGTAAGGGGAGAGCAGACCTTGTGTTCAGCATCACTAAATGGGTGCTTATGCCTGTGTGGCGTGGGGCTGGCATTGTTTTTGCATTGTTACAGTGAAAGTGGGAAAAAGAGGTTTGGCTGTAGGGTGAGGGGCGGGGAAATTGCCCAGATATATTTTGAGGGCAAAATATGGAGTAGATGCCTGTATAGGTCCTGACAAAATAATGCAGTCCAACTACAGTTTGGACAGTTTTGTTATCAGGAAAGAAAGTATTGCTTAAATAGATCTATTTTTCTGTGCTCTTACAATGTTCTGAGTGTGTGTCATCTGTGTAAGTTAATGTGTCCCCATCTCCATTAGAACGCCTGCGACGCGAAGAAAAGCAGAGGCAAGAGTTGGAAAAGACTCGTCGGAAGCTTGAAGGGGACTCCACTGATCTGCATGACCAGATTGCTGAGCTGCAGGCTCAGATTGCAGAACTCAAAATGCAGCTGGCCAAGAAGGAAGAGGAGCTGCAGGCAGCCCTAGCTAGGTGAGAACCTGACCTGTGGGGTTCAGGGACCACCTGGTTGGGAAATATTTCTTGTCTTGTGTCACTTGGAATAGGGTGAATAGGGATAAATGCAACCTGTTTATGTTGTATTTTAGCCTGTGGACTATTTGAGATCCATGTCCTTGGCATTAGAGTTCTTTGGCTGCTGCTCACTGCCACGTTCTCTGTACAGAACTAGACTATGGCTGCAATAGGCACTGCATGCATTTGACTGGAGTAGTAATTCTTAAGCTGGGATTAAAAAGTAGTGGCAGCACTCTGTCCCTCTGGTAGTTGCTGTATTCATCTACTCAGTAAAGTGTCCAATTTCCATTGTAAAATGGTGCTTTCTCTTCTGCTTTCTTCTGTTGTCAGTCTCTCTCTGTCCCCTTCTTTAAGGTGAGTAATTGCACTGTCTCAAGTGTTGGGAAATAGAGCGTAGAATTTGTAGATCATATATGGATCAAAGTCTGAATATAATATTGTAGAGCTGACCAATACCAGCTTTTCTTGATTATTTTTGGTAGGACAGGGTGTCTTAATCTGTGTATGGTTTAAGTTTGCTCTGACCAGAACCTTATGTTGAACACAGAGTGGAAGAAGAGGCAGCTCAGAAGAACATGGCCCTGAAGAAGATCAGGGAACTCGAATCCCAGATCACTGAGCTGCAGGAAGACCTGGAGTCAGAGAGAGCATTCAGGAATAAAGCTGAAAAACAGAAGCGGGATCTGGGAGAAGAGCTGGAAGCATTGAAAACAGAGCTAGAAGACACACTAGATTCTACAGCTGCTCAGCAGGAGCTGAGGTAACTCCAATGTGGGGCTGTATTATCTTTATTTGGGTTTGGTTTTGGCTGTTTTTAATAATTCTGCTGTATTCAGTCTCTTACCATAGCAAGTCTGCCTTTATCACTGGTTAGCAGCCTCAGTGACTACAGAAGGAGGTGGTTTGGAAGCCCTAGTCAAGACTGCATTACCTCACCTGATGTCAGAAAGCTCATTTGCTCCCTAACCAAAGTATTAGTGGTACCCCTGAAACATTGGTACTTCCAAGCTGTTACTTCTTAGGCAGAAATAATGGTGCCAGCTTGCACTTAAGAAGGGTGCAGTGCTAAGTGCTATCTTTGAAAATTATCTTTATAGCCTAAATAGACCTTGGCATTTTTCTGCATTAGAGATGCTCTTGGTGGATATACACCTCTGTTTGATTCCCTCCTTGGCATCTAAGTGGAGTTTGTGAATTTTGCAGGTCAAAGAGAGAACAAGAAGTAACGGTTTTGAAGAAGACCCTTGAAGATGAAGCAAAGACTCATGAGGCTCAAATCCAAGAGATGAGGCAGAAACATTCACAAGCTATTGAAGAGCTGGCAGAGCAGTTAGAACAAACCAAACGGGTATGTGGAACAGAAAACACAAGGCCAAAGCAGTCAACCTCCCTGAAATGACAGTGCAGAAGAGCACAAAGTGTTCATGATACTCATACATGTGTTCTTCTTCCCTTGGTAGATCATTTTTCTCCATGAAGCATATATAAAGCTGTTTTGAATCGTGGCATTCATTCTTTTTTCTCCTGTTAGGCATGCTATACTGCACAGCCAAGACATTCTTCTCACTGCTAGCACTCGTTAGCTTGTACAACCTTTAATTTGGAAATCTGATGGTGCAGGACTTTTTTCTGTATTGTTGTCTTCTCTGATTATTAGATTGTCTCCTGATAATCGGTGACAGGCTGTTCATCTTGGTTTTTTGAGTAAGCAGTCTGCAACTTAACTGCTAAACATACAGCATTAGCTTGCTTGTTGGAAAAACATGTACTCACTGGATCCTGCCATATGTAAAGTCTGAGGGGTTTTCCTGCCTTTTCTTTTCCTCTTTAGGTGAAAGCAAATCTTGAAAAAGCGAAACAAGCTCTGGAAAGTGAGAAGGTTGAACTGTCCAATGAGGTGAAGGCTCTTCTGCAGGGCAAAGGTGATGCTGAGCACAAGCGGAAAAAAGTGGATGCTCAGCTCCAGGAACTGCAGGTGAAATTTACAGAAGGTGAAAGAGTGAAGACTGAACTGGCTGAGAGGGTTAACAAACTGCAGGTGAGTGACATGGGTTTTCCTTAGCTTCAGCCCAGGGCTCAAGAGAAAAGGCTGTAGGGTGGTGTCTCCCCATGGCTAGTTCAAAAATTCTGCTCCTCCTGAGGATAATGTTCCTACAAACAGCAAATCCATTGTTTGCTTCCCAAGGACTGTGCAAACTTTAATCATTGCCAGATCAGGATATTTGGGTTGATGTTACTTATTTTGAGCAGCCCTGAGAAGGTGAAATAACCAGTTGCTGTTTGAGTTTCCTAAGGCTCAAGGAGTCAGAGTGTCTGTGCCCCCTGAAGGCAGGCAGTGGTTTGCACAGCACAGCTCTGTGAGCACTCAGCTGCTGGAGCACCTGGAGTGGCACACACAGACCGGCGGTTTTGTAACTCATGTGGAAGAGGGTGTCTGGAAGTTTTGTCACATGGTTGATGGCTCAAGAATGATGTGGGAATTTATGGGTTTCTCCTCCTTTCTTCAGAGGAGCAGCAAGTCCTTTAGAGTGACATGAAACGTTGTCTTTGGCCTTCTCCTTTATGGAGGGTTGTCATTAGAAGTCGAACACTGCCAGCATACGCACAGTCTTTTGAAGCGTGAAAATGTAATTTTGACACTCTGGATATAATCCTGAAGCAGGTAGTATAAAAATGAAGAGAGTTAGTTTAATAAAAAATTTTACAATTGCTTACCAGGCTAAAATCTCATACAGGCCATAACCCAAACTGACCAAAATCAGAAGGCTGTTCCAATAGAGGTGATCTGAAATAAAAATCTCTTTTCAGCTTCTCATATTTAATTCCTGGGACTGTGGAAATGATGTGTTCATTCCTTGAAAGATTATACATATGCCCTCATGTTGAGAAGTGCCTCTGTTTTCAGTTTTAGGTCTCATAGCTGCTCACCTCTTCCTGTCTTTGTTTTTGCTGATGCATTCAGTAACTGATACTCTGACCTCTTCTTCAGGTCGAGTTGGACAATGTCACAGGTCTTCTGAACCAGTCTGACAGTAAATCAATCAAATTAGCAAAGGATTTCTCTGCTCTGGAATCACAGCTTCAGGATACACAGGTGAGAGCTTTGGAAACCAAGCAACTATGGGTCTCTTACAAATTAGTAAAGGGAGAAATCACTCTGGATGCCATTAAGTACTGATTATACAACAATTCAAAGGATTGGGTCTGGGTTTTTTTTGTTTGTTTGGTTGGTTTTTTTTGTTTTTTGCTAAGCGGTTTATACCACATGGTATTGAGAGCATTTCTACAGAAACAAGCTGGTTGTCTTCCTTCTGCTTCCTCAGCCTGTGGAACATATGTGACTTTCCCTGTCTTGGGCTTAGAAGTCCTGCTCTATCACCTTTCTACCTGAGAGCACTTTAGTGCTTCACCTGACTGCAATGCTTGTTTGAAGTTCTTGTTTGAGATCTTCATAGTCAAGTGTTTGACAGGGTTTCTGTGTGTGTCTGCACATGGGTGTGATTTCCAGTAAATTTGTCAAATTAAGCAGAAAGTTTTATTTCCCAGTGGTGTTGGGGAAGTGATAGACGCAAATAATACTGTATTTTTTCAGGAATTAAGTCATCCCTAGTCTTACACATTGGGAAAAACAAGCATTTACAGTTAGCAGAATATGACTCTTAAGGTCAAACATGGAGTGCTAAGAAGGTTGGAAGGGAAAGGAAGAGCACGTCAGTAATAAGTAGCCTTGAACGGTCATTGATGTTCTGTCTACTTACTACTCTTTAAAAAACAGACTCAAAGACAGGGCACAATACAAAAATTCTGCACTAGTTTGAAGATTGGTTCATCTTTACAGATCCTTCAGCGCAAGCACTGGCAGCATAAGTCAGTCAATGCTGTTGTGACCTAAGCTGGTAAATGGTCAGTGCTGTACTGTTTTGCTGAGACCAACATTGTTTTTAACCATGCAAGAGCACTTGGGCCTGTTGTGTGTTCCTTTGGCACTGGAATATGAGAGAGACACGTAGCAGAGTACAGTCATGCTATTGTTGGGAAAGGTCTGAATACTTTCTGTGCTACTTGGAGGACTTGAGAAAGGGCTGTGGAAAAGCTTGTGTGGTAAGGCCTTGAGAAAAGCTTGTGTGGCAAGGAGAGTATTTTAATGCTTGGAGTGTAGGAGACAATAGGACCCTTCTGAATATTTTGTTTCTATACTGAGTCTCACTGAAAGGCAGTTATTTAAATTCTGTCTTCAGTTGTCTTATCTGTGAAATTAGTTGCATGCTTAAACTCAACTTCAGAAGCACTCCTGGTACGAGTGGATGAGGATTGTGAGCCTTTAAATCCAACAAGTGGTGCTGAATTCCACTGGGGCATTTGCTTTATAGGAGCTGCTGCAGGAGGAGACTCGCCTCAAACTGAGCCTCAGCACTAAGCTGAAGCAAATGGAGGATGAGAAGAACGCTTTCAAGGAGCAACTGGAAGAAGAGGAGGAGGCAAAGAGAAACCTGGAGAAACAGATCTCTATTCTTCAGCAACAGGTACAGAGTCTGCATTCCGTAATCCAGTGACTTTTGAGAGGAAGGATAAGTACAGGTCTACTTTGAGAGAAGTAAGATTTAAATGCAGAATTGACTTCTAGTAACACAGCCTTTCCTGGGCAAGGGTGATTTTGCTGATTTGGGTCAGAGAAAAAATGAGGTGGTCTCTGATGATAATCATATGAACTGCTTGTAGATTTCTGTCCAGGAATTCCTTTGGTAATTCAGTCATAAAGTGTTATCTGAGCGGGGAGTAGTGCCTTCAGAAATGAGCACTCTTACTTGAAAGTCCTAAACTTCTGGTGCTGGTAAAGTGCACAGAACATTTTCTGTGGCTTCATGTGCAATCCTGGTCCTTTAGGCAATAGATGCAAAGAAGAAGATGGATGATGGTCTGGGCTGCCTTGAGTCAGCAGAGGAAGCCAGGAAGAAGCTGCAGAAGGACCTGGAAGGCTTGAGCCAGCGATATGAGGAGAAGACAGCTGCATATGACAAGCTGGAAAAAACAAAGACCCGCCTACAGCAAGAGCTGGATGACCTCGCTGTGGACTTGGACCATCAGCGGCAGATCGTCTCCAACCTAGAGAAGAAGCAGAAGAAGTTTGATCAGGTACGACTTCAGTCAAAAGCATTCAGTAGGTACATCTTACTGATAGGTCTGCTTTAAGAATACCTAAGTAATACTGCTTGGAGAATGCATATTTATTTCTAAACTAAGGCAGAGCACATAGAGTGGAGAAAAAAGCTTTAATCGAAGTAAATTAATTTTGTTCTATGAATAGGAAGTTAAGCAATGTTCCTTTTCCTAAAGGGATAACATTTATATCAAAACCAAGATTGAGTTTGAAGTGTTGTTTGCAATTCATCTCAGAGGTGGTTGAAAAGAATAGGTTGGAGGCCTAGGAAATCAGGGGTTTGGGGTCAGCACAGTTATTAAAGATGAGATGGCACGCTTCATTCTCTGAAGCTGCATTTCTTGATTCCTTCTATCCATGCAAGAACACTGTTAAGAAGGCCCTGATGAAAAGATGCATGTTTACCTTGTTAGCAAATGATCAGTAGTTTCTCAGAATACCAATGCTGTGCTCTTGTAGCTGTTGGCAGAGGAGAAGACCATCTCTGCCAAGTATGCGGAGGAACGGGACCGTGCTGAGGCAGAGGCCCGGGAGAAGGAGACCAAGGCCCTGTCCCTGGCCAGAGCCCTGGAAGAAGCCATCGAGCAGAAGGCTGAGCTGGAACGAGTCAATAAGCAGTTCCGTGCAGAGATGGAAGATCTCATGAACTCAAAGGATGATGTTGGGAAAAGTGTAAGTGTTCAGTTAAAGTGCCCAGGCAGGAAATGTCACACAGTTGCTACTGTTACTTTTGTACTGCAAAAAGCTGATGCCAGTGGTAACACAGAGGAACGTTGTAGAGAATACTGGATACATTGTGAGTTTGCAAATGTTATGTTTGTATTACATCAGTAAGCGGTCAAGGTGGGTTGGAAATGACCCAAATGAGGCAGTGGCAAAGCTGAGAATTACCTGGTGTCCTTGTGGCAGAGATGAAGGTATGGTGTGAACCTGATATATAAACTAGAGCATTTTAGCCAGGCAGTGGAAGACATTACCTCCAATATTTCAAAAAAAGAGAAATGTTACGTTAATGAAGCAAAAGAATAAATTCAGAGGCTAAGAAGTATTTTCTTGAATTCTGCCAGAACCAGAGGTGTCCAGCTCTGATAAGTCTTCACTAAGTCAGGACTGGGCTGACAAATGTTTTTCTCCCCACCACCACATACACACACACACACAATCAGAACTAACAGTAACTGTGGTTCAGACTGGCAGTGTGCATCTGCCCTAATACAAGGGACAGGTGCAGTGTTCTTGTATCCTGTCTGATGTGAGTGGCTGTTCTTAGCCTTGTTTTTCTGTTAGGGTAGATTAAATTGTCTGCACTCTCTGCAGAAACCTCACGTGTGGTACTGTGTTGTAGGTCCATGAGCTGGAGAAAGCTAAGCGAGCCCTGGAGCAGCAGGTGGAGGAGATGAAGACACAGCTGGAAGAGCTGGAGGATGAACTGCAGGCCACAGAGGATGCCAAACTGCGGCTAGAAGTGAACCAACAGGCTATGAAGGCACAGTTTGACCGGGACCTCCAGGGACGTGATGAACAGAATGAAGAGAAGAAGAAACAGCTGATCAGACAAGTAAGAACTGCTCTCTAAATCCTCAGTGCATTCTGTACACAAATACACTTGTGTCTAAAGATGGTCAGACAGTGCCAATCCAAAGATTGTTGTTAATGTTAATACTACAGGCAATATTGCAAAGCTGTGAGAGACTTCCTCCCTTGTGTGTGTGATTGTTTCAGTAGTCTTTGTCTATCACAGGAGCGGGTGGGGCTTTATTAGTGAGGAATGTCAGCCCCATCCCCCTGCCAGGGAGAATGAAGACAAGTCACATGCTTGCACTTGAAAGGGGAATGTGAAAAGTGGGTGCTGGGAAATGAAGGAGCTGAAATGCTGATGCCTCTGCTGCTCCACACAGGTTCGGGAGATGGAGGCGGAACTGGAGGATGAACGAAAACAGCGCTCCATGGCTGTGGCTGCCAGGAAGAAGCTCGAGATGGACCTGAAGGATTTGGAAAGCCATATAGATACTGCTAACAAGAATCGTGAAGAAGCCATCAAGCAGCTGCGCAAACTGCAGGTGAAGCATTGCAGCTGTTTCAGCTGTCAGGCAGACTTCTTACCTAGGGAAACAGGATGCAAGATTTCACCTTGCCAGAACAATGCATCAGTGTCACAAGAGCTGCAGAATCTTGCAGCAGTTCACTGTGAAAGATTTTTTTGGCATTTCAAGCATCCTTCTAATCCCAGTCTGCCTGTCTAACTCCCTGGGGGACAAGGTGTAGGCAAAGTCCACTCTAGTGCTTGCTTCAAGATCCATGTTTTTGGAAAGGATTACAGAGCTGCAAAGCTAGAGGACCTTAGATAACATTTAGGCCTACTCCTGCCTCAAGATGGCTCTGTTGTGCTTTTTAAATTCCTGCAAGCAGTTGTCTGACCTGTTCTTAGGAAAAGCTAAATCCTCCCTAGACTGCTCATTCCCTTGCTTCACTAGAAAGCTTCCTGTACCTTCCCTTCCCCTCTCCATTTATCTGACAAAACTTTTTTTCTGCAAAAAGCAATCCTGTTTGCTTCCATTGATATTTTTACATATGACTCGTGAAATGCAAAAAGGATGAATCCTTTTGTTTTTCCAGCAACCTTTGTGGTTGCTGAAGAGTAATGGATCCCTATTTCTGTTTTCCATCCATGTTTCCCATGAGGCAGACAAACCACATCTCTTAATATGAATGCTCTGAAATTCATCCCTTTCTATTCTCCATTTTCAGGCACAAATGAAGGATTACATGCGGGAACTGGAGGACACACGTACTTCCAGAGAAGAGATCTTGGCACAGGCCAAAGAAAATGAGAAGAAGCTGAAGAGCATGGAGGCAGAGATGATCCAATTGCAGGAGGTAATGGAATATGCGTGAAAGTCAAGGGTTGGTTTGTTTACTTTGGCCAAGAACTATGTGCAGCAGTCTAAGCTGGAGTCTTTCTTTTGTACTTTTTGCTCTGCTCAAATATGAGGTTCAATACGAAATGCAGAATTTGGCCTTTTCCTGACAGCTGTGATGGGAGTGTGCAAAGCAAAGGAGGCTGTGGGGTGGACAGGAAACAGGCCATGTCATATAATTAGCTTTGGATCATACTAGAGACCATACCAGCCATTACCAGTAACTCCTTTTTCCTACGCTGCATTAATTGGTAGCTTCCTATTGGATCACTGGCCGTCTCGTTTTCATTCCAGGAACTTGCAGCTGCTGAGCGTGCCAAGCGCCAGGCCCAGCAAGAGAGAGATGAGCTGGCTGATGAGATTGCCAACAACAGTGGTAAAGGGTGAGTAATGTTCCCCATTTGAGAGAGGAGGAGCTGCTGAGGGAAAACACTTCTTGGCCTGGTATTTTTATGTAGACTGCAGCACACACTGTATCCCCTCTGGTCTCTAAAGACTGAGCTAATTTTGTATACAAATGGTGAGTTTTCCCCAAGGCATTGATGCCATCAGTGCTGCTTTAATGCTTTCATGACTCTGTGTCCTGTAGAGCACTGGCCATGGAGGAGAAGAGGCGCCTGGAGGCACGGATAGCTCAGCTGGAGGAGGAGTTAGAAGAAGAACAGGGCAACACAGAGATAATCAATGACCGGCTCAAGAAGGCAAATCTTCAGGTATCTGTTCAGGCTGCAGCAGCCCATGGGGGTTCTCTGGTGTCTGTGAATTGTCAAACTGTGCTCTGAGGAATGCCAGCAGCTACCTTGAGCACAGTGCAGGCCCTCAGAAGGCCATAGGTGTGAGCAAGATGAAACAGCTGAATACCACAGTACAGAAAATAGCAGCCAAAATTATGTTAACTCACTGGCTTTGGCCATTTAAAATCATTGGGTAGCTGGAACAATCTCCCAAGTTTATTTTAAACCAAACCAACCCCCTCCCAGTCCCTTTTTTCTGTATTGAGGGATATTGAGAAAGATGTTCTGTGGCATGCTGCTCCAACTGGACGTGCTGAAGAGTGCCACGATGTGTTCGGAAAATTACTTTTCTGCCAGTTCTATGCTGTTTCAAATGGACTGAACATATGAAGTTTGTTAGGCTGCTATAGAAACCATGATCTTGATCTGCCTGATGAGTGCTGTATTTTTTCTGTCCAACTTTGAGAGTCAAGCATGTTGTTTTCTTAGCACCCCAAAGCCAAGGAACTGGGTTGATGGTTTTCCAAAGGGCTCATTTGTTCTGATAGATGATAGTATAGTTCTCTACTTGGTTGACTATCAGCCAGTGCCCTGGCTTGGAAGTAGACAAGTTCTCGCCCTTTTACCTCTGAAAGTCAGTATTTTTAAGCTGCTGCTTTGTGGTGGAAGAAGACAGACAGCAAATAATAAATTAGTAAAGCACATATATTGGATCCACTTGCCTCAGGATTTTTGTAATTCAAAGACTGATAATTACTGTGTTAGGTGCCAGACCATGGCCCGAGCCCCAGAGGGCAGTGAATGTGATTGGCAAGTTTAGTTAGCCCTAGGAGGAGGTTGATAAACCTGTTATTCAAGGAATTACTTTGAAACTCTGGGTAAACTAAGATACTTTGAGAAGTGTCCTGCCTACAGACAGCTCCCTCTGCATCGGAGTTATTCCAAGTATTCAGCTCACCCTCAGGGTCCTCGATCTTTTTGAGTCTGAGAAATAAATGAGCCTTTCAGGCGGGAGCACTGGCTGTGCTGAGGAGTGCTTATCTGTGTCCCCGTGCAGATCGATCAGATGAACGCCGACCTGAACGCCGAGCGCAGCAACGCGCAGAAGAACGAGAACGCTCGCCAGCAGATGGAGCGCCAGAACAAGGAGCTCAAGCTCAGACTGCAGGAGATTGAGAGCGCCGTCAAGTCCAAGTACAAGGCTACCATCACGGCCTTGGAAGCAAAGATAGCCCAGCTGGAAGAGCAGTTGGACATGGAGACAAAGTATGTACTAGGAGAAACTCTGCTTTACAAGGTTCCACCTCTTCTGGGATTTTAAGCTTTTCTTAATTCTGATTTGTCTGAGTGAGAGCTTCACCCTAGGTATACAGGGTAGTACAGAAGTAAGATCTTGGCACACCTTCCTTGTTTTTCACAGTAGACATTTACAGCTTCTTCTGAATTTAACCCCTCCTAAAATTGTAGCTGTGGTACACTTGTTGCCCCTCTGTAGCTCTTGTCCATGTGACATCAGCCTTTCGGTCATTTCTGGGAAACATTGCTTCCCATCCCCTTTTCTTCCTAAGCTAGGGAGGACTTTTGCTATCTTCCTCACTTCTAACTTGCCCAGGTCAGGTGATCTTGTAGGGGATAGTGGGAGATAAGCTGTTGTCTGAGCCCCCCGTGTTTGTGTTCAGGGAGCGCCAGGCTGCCAGCAAACAGGTGCGC
Source organism: Promerops cafer (assembly GCA_013398275.1). Taxonomy (NCBI): domain Eukaryota; kingdom Metazoa; phylum Chordata; class Aves; order Passeriformes; family Nectariniidae; genus Promerops; species Promerops cafer. The sequence continues at coordinate 107,279 of VZSE01000014.1, forward strand.
CGTGCCGAGAAGAAGCTGAAAGACATCCTGCTGCAGGTGGATGATGAGAGGCGTAATGCTGAGCAGTTCAAAGATCAGGTGGGTACAGCGACCTGCAGTGTCTGTGAGTCTTCTGCGGGGCAGGCTTCCCCTTCTATGACCAAGGCATTCAGCATCCTATGGATTTCTCTTCTTCTCTGTCACTGTAATAATTACAGGATGAGACAGGTGAAAATGTGATTCTTTTAAAAAAAAACAACTAGGACCTCTCAAGTCCTAGGCAGTTCCCTTCAGAAAGGGAAGAGGGGGCTTTAGAAACTCTGTGTTTTACTGCTCTAACTACTGTGCTGCAACTCTGGGGAAACACTGAGTTCTTATTATTTTTTGCCCCGTACACGCTCAGGCGGACAAGGCAAACATGCGCTTGAAGCAGCTGAAGCGCCAGCTGGAGGAAGCAGAAGAGGAGGCCCAGCGAGCCAATGCATCCCGTAGGAAGCTCCAGCGGGAGCTGGAGGACGCCACCGAAACAGCGGATGCCATGAATAGAGAAGTCAGCTCCCTGAAGAGCAAACTCAGGTAAGGAGGAGAATTCTGCACCATGCCTTGGCAGGCAGTGCAGCACAGGCTTTGTGCAGCTGCCCACAGCAAACAGCGGGGCCAGGTGCTTCCTCACCTCCTCCCAGAGCCTGCCCTGCCTGTGAGTTCCGTGGAACGCTGCTGACATGCCGTGTGTCCTTCCCTAGGCGTGGGGACCTGCCGTTCGTCGTGACACGCCGGATGGTCAGGAAGGGAACAGGAGAGTCAGTGTCCGACGAGGAAGTGGATGGCAAGGCAGATGCTGGTGATGCCAAAGCTACTGAATAAGTCCTCCCATTTGACCCAGGTTACATGTGAGGGAGTGACCCACCTACCCTCCCCTCTTCCATTGGACTTTCAGCAAACCCTCTCCTCCTAAATTGGCTGGGGATCTGCAGAGCAAGCCCAGGTCTGTGTATCTGGATCCATCAATCATCCGTGTTCCTAGTTTTCTCCTCTTTCCAGTTTCCTAATCCTCTTTGTATTTAATGCCAAAGAGTCAGGGCTCTGAAATTTGACCAGCAGTTTGGCCACTGCAAAGGCCTGTAGAACTGTCTGTGCCATGTCTGCTGGTAAATCCTTATGCAGTTTGGAGGGAGTGGGGTTAGGGAAAGATTATTTTTGCTGTAAATCTCCTTTTGTCTTCAATTCTAGCTGCAGGGAAGCTTCGTCCTGTATTCTTTCCCCTCCCTCTTTGTTTGCTTTCGGCAATCATGTTCAGTGACCTCAGACTTCTGCCTCTTTTAATCTGCCCACCCATGTGGTTTGGGAGCAGTTTCAGGAAAAACGGTGTGCTTTGGCCATGGCAATTTGCCCTTTTTTCTTTCATGTGTTTCCAGGGAGGGCTGAAGAGGGAAACTCCTCTTGGGACAGCTTACCTGGGGGACTTGCCAAAGTTGTCTCTTTTTTTTTTTTTTCCTTGTGTATTTTTTTTCCCCTTTTTTTTTTTCTTTTTTCCTCCCTTCTTTTTCCTGTCTGGACAGATCTCTGAAGTGCAATGATGTCCTGTTTGTGTCTCTGCCTCTGAGCGGTTTCATCTAAGGTAGTGTGGACCAGTAGTTAATGACAGGCTGGGGGAGCAGAGCAATGTCCTTGTGCTCGTCCGAGAATCTCTGGGGGACCAAATATATTTAATGGTAATAGACAGAATCTAGAGGAATTTAATAGGGTAGTGGGCAGAGGGTGGGGGTAAGGGGAGGGAAGTTCCTCTTATTGACATGTCCAAGCCTCTTGCACCTGCTCTGTAACCAAGGGTTGGGATTAGTTATTGTGCACCATTGACTAAGAGTATATTAAAAACCCTTTAATCTGCACAGATATATGTAAGGCCTTTGTATTTCTTGTAATAAGTAATTAAGAAAAAAATAAAGGTCTTTATCACTGCCTTTCTCTTGGGACCATGGTTATATATAGATAGTCTTTACTTTTCTACACCGTACACTGGTTGCTGGATTTACCTGTATTCTTAACCATATTGTATATGCTGCATTTAGACCTACTTATGAGCAAAGTAAGATTTAAATATGAAGCACCATACTGTATGCCTGAAGCGCCCTAATGCAGGAGCCTCCTGTCCCAATTGCTGTCACAGAAGAATTTAAATTTTTTTTACATAATAAAAGTGCCTTAGCATGTGCCTCAGCTGTGTGTCACCACTACAGTCAGTAATGGTTTACTGGTGCTCCACTGATGTTACCAATAAAGATTATCCATGTGCTGCAGTCGTGTGCGTGTGTTGCCCTTCCCTCATTCCCTCCCTGCAGTGAAGACCCTGTGCGGGCAGGGAAACTCTGCTTTTTGTTACATTTTTGCCAGAAATAAGAAACTTGTGCCCATGTTCAGGTCTTCCTGGCCCCTTGAAGTGCCACAAGCACGTTCTGGTCCTACAGCCAGGGCAGGAGAAGCTGGAGTGCAGCACCAGCAGCTCCTGACTCCGAGCTCGTCCCTCCCATCCTGTGCTGGCAGAGGTTCAGACCTTGCTGAGAAAGTCTGAGCTGGGAGCTGCGGTCGGGGCTGGGTGGGGCCCTGGGTGGCAGCGATGGGGAAGGAGGTGCTGGCGCTCACCATGAGGGCCTGTGCTGCCAGCAGGGACTGCTGCCAGGGCCAGTCTGGCAAACGAGGAGCGGGGAGGGTGCAGCTTACAGGAAACTCCTTCTCTGGGGAGCACACGTGGCTGCTGCCCCCAAAGGGCGGCGTTTCTGCCTAACCAGATGTTGCGAGGGGAAAAGTCTTCTCATTAAGAAACTTAAGTGTAAGTAGAAGTTAAAAAAGCCCAGGGGAGTGCAGAAGGAGCAGGCACAGCTGCCCATGTGCTGCTGCACGGGTGGGTGCAGTCCCTTTATAAAGGATCGGAATAGAATGAGCTGCTTTGGAAGCTGTGCTACCTTGGCTGCAGTTTTTGAAAGCCTGGATAGGGATTAAGGCACGAGGGGCTGGATGTGGGTTCGTGATATGTGGAATACAGGCAGTGCTGTGCTGATGTCCTGCATATTGGACTGTTGTTAAAAACAGGACTGGACTTAGTGTCATCTGAGAGGTTACTGGCTCAGCTGCTTCCATCTTTTTCCAAAGTGTTTGCCAGAAACTTGCAGGGTATCTCTGAGACCAGTGTGCCCTTTAAATTGCATAGAAATTGCTTTCCCATCATAGGATCGATTTGAAATGGCACCCCTGGCCAGGCACTGCAGTGATCCAGAGCAGAGCCTGTGTTGCTGGTGCTGTGAAGACCCTTTTAAGCTCAGGCTGGTTTTTGTGTCCTTAGCCTTGCGCTGTGTGAGCCAGAGCACTGCTTGGCTGCTGTTCTGTCCTGTGCAAGATGGAAAGAGGCCTGTGTCTTTTTTTTTTTTAACTGGCACAGTATTTTTCTTCAGCTTTCCACTTTTTTGTGCATCCCCATGGAAGGGACAAAATTGTCTCCTATTCACCATTTTCTGCTTTGCAGAGTGCAACCTCTAGCTAGGAGATTCTCATGGCTTCCAGTTAGTTGCTCTTCTGTGGCTCTCCAGAGCTGGTAAATGCTTCACAGTGTTTTTTCCTGGGATTTTGGGGATGGTCTGAGTAGGTGAATGGTTACAATGGTAGTAAGTGTGGAAAAGAGATTGAGCTGGGACCTTTGCTGTGAGGCCTACAAAAAAACATTCCTGGATGTTGTTGCTGGAGCTCTGTTTGTTGTCTGCACCATCCCGCCTCGGGGCTGATCCCAGCAGGCGGTGGAAGGGCTCTAAATCAGAGGGAAGGGCATAGAGAGATTTTGAGGAGATGTAAGAGATGATGTTGATTACAAACATTCCTGTCCCTGCACTGGGCCATTCTTCTGGGACAAAGTATCAACAACCAGATCATTACAGATAATGAAACAGCTTTAAAAAAGGTTAAATTGTTGCAGGTTACAGTGTGGCCCGCACTGGCCGTTGCAACAGCAGAACCCAAGGACAGAGCAACCAGCCCGGCCCCAGCCTCTGGGAAATGGAGGTAAATCAGCAGACCTGCAGCAGCGTCCTGTGCAAAGAGCCTTCCTTCCTGGGGAGCAGCTGAGTGCTCTGCTTGCTGCTGCAGCTTCTCCCAGGGCAGAGCAAGAACAGTGGCCATTAGAGCCAGCTCCAGCTGGGTTCCTGGGCACAGCAGCACTGACCTGCCAGGTTTAGGATTTAGCTCTCTTCCCTTTCTTCCACAAATTGATTCAAGTCCCACTTAATGTAAATGGAGAATTAGGGTGCAGATTCAGTGGCTGTGGAGAGAGACTCCTCAGTGACAGGCACTGGTGTGGGGGACCTAAGGTGGAAATTGCAGCTTTCCTGGCCTGGGGTGTGACAGAGGTCTCAGAGCAGTGGTTTGAGTGATCTGAAAATAAAATGCAGGCTGCTGCAACCCAACTAGAGCTCAGGCAGCTCAGCCTGTTCTGAAGATGCTGGAGACAATATTCCCAGTTTTAGGACAGAGAGCTAGTACTAGTGGATAACTGCTGTCTGTTTGGATTTAATTTTGCCTTTTCCCTGATGCTCTAGCAGTGGGAGCGAAAGCAGAAGGAAAAGGATAGCAAAAAAGTCTAAACCAAAGCCTTTTTTGTCCTAAATTTGTGACTCCCATCCTTGCTAGCACTTCAAGCCTGTGTGGCTGAGCAGAACAAAGAGCTGGGCAGCCTTGCAGCAAGAGGAAAAGTGAAATGTGAAATGTCTTGAGCAAAAAGGGTCTGGTATGTGAGGGGAGCGAGGTGCAGGGAGCCGGCTCGCAGCGCTGGGACAGCCTCCCTCTCTGAGACTTTGAATTTGGGTAAAATGTACAGAGAAGGATGCTGAAAAGCCAATTAGGTAAAAGTCCAGCCACTCTTTCGACTGGGCTTGGTTGTGCAGGAGGAGCATTGAGGGCAGGCCACCTTCTCCACTCACCTGCAGCCGCTGAGGGTGTGTGCAGGCAGCAGAGGCTGTGGGACATGTGCCCTGCAGGAGAGCCTGCCTTGGAGGTTTCACTATTGCTCAGCTCTCCAGCCCTAAGGAAGAGCGAGGGAGGAAGTGGGGGACTGATGATGATGGAGTGGTTGGCCTCGCAGTGCCGTGTTACTCATAATGTGGTTGCTTGCTGCTAATTAAGCTGGAATTACACTCTGAATGGCTTAATTCAGTACAGCCCTAATTGACTGATGATGGAATTTGTCCAGAATCTCATGGAAGTGGGTGTTGTGGCAGGGTGTATCACTTGGGACAAATAGATCACTTCCTTTATGTCTTTTAGGAGAAGAGCCGTGGCTCAAATGCCTGACCTCATTTAAGACTGAGCTTGAAGGAGGGCTCTGTGGCAAGAAAAAGACTCACTCGACATGAAGTTCTGGTGGCAGAGAGTAGTGGTGCCATTCAAGAGATTTGCCTAGAAGTGCAAGGATGCTGCACTGTACAGCCAAGAGATGTGGGGCAGCCTCCACCAGCTTTGTGGGTGAAGTAATGACTTGGTAGAGGAAAGAAAAGGAGAAAGGCAAAAAATACAACAAGCCCTTGGAGCTGTGATCAAGGGAACTTTCTGCTTTTCATTCCCACTGTATCCAGGGAAACATCTCCCTGTGTTGCCTTATAAAGAAATAGCATTGCACAGGAGCTGAGCCCACCTTTCACTTTTCCTCCCCCAAACTCCTGGCAATGAGGCACTCCTGGTGCAGCAGCAAGGGAAGCATCCTTTCTCCTAGCCTAGGCTCTTCCCTTCCAGAATGCTTTACTCAGTCCTGAGCTGTCCCTCAGGATCAAATCCCTGGGATTTGAGAGGACCCTGGCAAAACTTCCCAGCCCTGCAAGCTGCTGGATGGATGCAGCCTGCCCAGGCTGCCCCATGGCCAGCAGGCATGTGTTGAAAGCTTGTTTCATTTCCTTCTCAGCACTTCCCCATAGGAGCTGAGAAGGGCATGGGGGCTGCATGCACCCTGTCTGTGCTGCCAAGACCATCCTGGATCAGAGCTGGCTCTTTCAGACCCCATTCCTACCTCCCAAATCTGGTGCAGGTGCAAGGAGCTCAGCTCTGGAGGAGAGATAGGCTCCAGCCTCAAGTGAGGCTCTCTGCTTGCCTAAGTCTTAATGTTGTCGCTAGGAGCTGCAGCAGGCTTTGAAGCTGAGGTTATGGGCACAGCCAAAACAAGTTTTAATGAGGTAACACAGCCCAATTTGCTGTGCAGGCTTTTGATCCTGTGGGCTGTCGATGTGCTTGTGCAGCTCACAGCTCGCCAACTCATCATTTTGGGAAGCACGAGGCAGCCGGCTGTCTTGCCCTGATGTGTCCTTGTGGGTAAGGCACAGATAAAGCTCTTGATCAGCTTTTGCTTGAAGCTCAGCTCACCATTTCCCTCTCACCTGCAAAGTTTCTGGGAGGTGACTTCAAGGACACGGCTTATGCTCCAGCATGGATCCGCAGTTAAACTGCAGCAGGACCCCACACGAGGAAAGGTGCCAGGTTCGTGCTGTGTGTGTTTATTCAGGCCCCTGCTGTGAGGCTGGAGGGGATTTATCTGCATCCCATCACCTCTCCTTTGCTAAGGGAAGCGCTCACCTCTGTGCTGCAGCCAAGGAATTTGGTTCAGAGTAGGGGTGGCCGGCACAGCTGGTAGGCCTGCTGCACTAGAGGATAACACAGAGTATCTCTACAGGGTAGGAGGAAATTACACCGGGAGTAGAGCCCCGCCTACCTCAGAGGTCGTTTGCCAGCACTGCTTCCCTGGGCAGGTGAGAAAACCAGAACTGCTTGAACAGAAAAGGTGCTGGGGCTCAGCACCTGCATTTGTGGGGCTGACTGGTGCAGGGCAGGCAGCCCCACTGCCACCAGTGGAAGTGTCAGGACAAGGATGGGACCAGCATTCCAACCACCAAGGATGTGTCAGCATGTGCAGTGTGCCCTGCAGGACTGGTCCTCTCACTGGGTATAGCACGACCCTAAACATAGCATAGCTTCAGAGGGACACAGAGGATGAGCCAAGCCTGGCAACACATCCCCACGAAGGGACCTGACGTGTTTGCTTTGGGCAGAGGATGAAAGGGGATTAGGGAGAAAATCAGAGAGCAGCTTCTCTGTGGCTCCTCTCCCATAACCTGGGAGCAAAGAGATATGAGGGAGAGAGGAGGTGGGCACCCATTCTATGGATGTGGGGCATGGCAGGGGCAGAGCTGTGTCAAGGATTATCAAGCAGCATCATTTCAAAACAGCTTCTCTCCAAAGCAAGATTTCAAGGTCCCAATCCCCTGGGTGGACAGAGCAGTTGTTCCCTGCTCTTCTGTCCAGGATCTGGCAGATCAGTTCCCCAAAATCTTCCCTCTGCATTCCCCTGGCACCTCTATGAGCTGTGCTAGAGGATGCCTGCTCCCCGTGGGGCTGCAGCACCTATGGCTTGCCCAGGAAGAGAGGCTGCCTCATGACACTGCAACAAGCTATTAAAAGCAACAAGATGATTAAAATTAACTGTCATGGGACATTCACTCCAAACAGAAAGCATGAGCTGGATTCTGTCATTTCCCGGGAAAGTTAATCTGTGTTTGCAGGCTGCCATGAAGTTGGGAGGTGCTCAGGCAGTGCTGGTGGGAGGCTCCCCAGCCTAATTTCTCTACTGGCAAGGTGTGTGGGGGCAGCAGCACTGCTGTGGGCAGCTGGCTCCGTTTTCCCGTGTCAAACAAAGCCTTTTCCTGGCCACCGAGGTGGAATAAGCAAACAGCTCCCAGCAGGCGCCATGGTGGGAAGAGCTGGGTCTGGAAATGCCCGCGCTCTGCTCCTGGCTGCAGCAGAGCCTTGGCTGTGCTGCAGAAGGGTGAGAGGTGCTTGGGTGGGAGCCCATGGGGCACCTCTTGGTCACAGTCCCGCTTGCTGGGACATCCCACCGAGGCAGAGAGCGCTCTCTGTGAGTTGTAGCGGGCTAGCTGGACTTTCACCCAGCCAGAAGAGCCCACAGCTCCCTTCTGCACTTAGTTTCCTCCAGCACAGGTCAGAGATTCCCTGAGAATCTTCCAGCTGCTCCCAGCAACACTGCCCAATGGGGATCCTGCCTCTGTGCAGGCAGGTAACCCCACGACTGCTCCTAAAAAAGAGGCCCTTAGGCTCCTGTTTAGGCTGGGGGTAAATCGATTGCCACAGCCCAGGTACCTTTGCTGGGGAGGATCACAGACACCTGGCCCCAGGTCTCCCAGCCCTGTGTCCTCCTCACACTGATAAAACTGGGGACATGTCTGGTGTGTGCAGGGCTGACCTGTCCTGTTTGAGCTGCTGGGTGAGAGTGAACCTAGCAGCAGAGATGGGTTGCACAGGCAGCAAAATTTTACTCTGACATAATTTGTTCCCTTTACCTGCTTAGCTTTTGGATTCTGCCTTTTCTTTTTCTGTTGCAACTGGCACAGCCCTTCTTGCTAACCTGGGCAGTTACTGTGCCAGGACAGGGATTGCTCCCATGTGGTTTTTGATGCTTCTGCTTTCTGGTTTTCTTGAGCAGTGAATAGATAAAATATTTACTGTCTTTTCTCTTTTTCTGTTTTCTCTTTTTTTTCTCCTCTCCTCTCTTTTCTGATCTACCCAGCAAATCCTTTGATGCCAGAATCAGTCACAGCACAACATTTCCCAGAAAATAAGTGCTCATGACAATTCCTGCTCTGAAATTTAAACTTCTGTCCTCTTAAAAAAAAAAAAAAAAGGGGGGTAAAATCTGGGGACCTGATGATCTGGTAGATCTGGTAGGATCCTACTGCTAAATTACTGCCCTAGAGGATGACGTGGAAAGTGTGGATGGAGAATACCAGCTGTGACTGATGGACTGGGATGCGTTTAAAAATTAAGTACCTCAGAGAGCTAATGAAGAATGGTTCCAGCTGAAGAAATTTCTCGTGGGTTGAAAGCTGGAGGAAAGAGATGAATTATCAGCAATACAGCAGGTGAAAGGGGCTGCCTTATTTATTTCCGAAGCACAGCGAGGCTCGATGTGTACTTACCTGTGTTGATTATGAGCCCCGCTGAGCTTGATTATAATTCGCTCTCCGGGGCGAGCGTGCTGCGCTCGGCGGCGGGGAGGAAGTGCAAAAGGAATTTGTCTGTGCCAGGATGAAATGTGATTACTGGCTGCATGCTGCAGCAGGAGCTTGTTTCTGGGGATCGGGGATCCCACACCTCTCAGGTATCCTACGAGTGCTAAAGCACTTGAGGGAAGTTTATTTTTTTGGCCTGTTTCTGACTGGTTTGGTGCCACAACACCTAAGCTGGCACTCGGCCACAGCACAGAGTTGATAGTGTGAGGCGATCTCTTTGAAACAAAGCAACAGCTTGGTAATAGCTTTATATGAAAGGGAGAGTTTTGCTATAAACTAATTTTGAAGCAGCTGCCCCACAGCCATGGAGGAGCTGGAAACTGCTTTAACAGTGGTTTTAGTTAGAGCTTGAGCCGTTTATGGATGGGATTACCTGGCATGAATTCTCTGCTAGCAGATTTCTGGGCTCAGTGACATGGGACAGCGGTGGGCAGTCCGAGCAGGGATTCTGGGGATGCTGCAGAGGGATTTGGGGTACACTGCATAGACCTCAGTGGGTTGTGGGGAAGAACAGGGCTGAGCAGATGCAGGGCAGCGAACCCTTGGCTTGTAGGCTCATACTCCTGGTAGTTCTGGGAGCCTTCAATGAGGTTTTGGCAGTGGAGGGGTGAGTTCGTTCCTGCTCACAATCTGAACCTCTGGCTCTCATTTCTCTTCCTCTCCCTTCCCCTACTAATGTCTCCCAGGGGAAAGTTCCTGCTGTAGTAAAGGGGAAGAAAAGACAAATCACAAAAGCAGAGGGCTGGGGGATGCCGGGCGGNNGGGGGGGGGGGGGGGGGGGGGGGGGGGGGGGAAGCAACTCTAAGGGGCCGGCCTGCTGGAGCAGACTCAGGAATGCTGGTGAGGGAGTGGCAGCAGGGACACTGGAAAATGGATATTAAAGGGAGAAAAAGATTTTTAAAATCAGTGTAAGCAGGTCCAGGAGATAAAACTGCAGTGACTTCTCTAGAATGACATGGTTATAGCCTCGTACCACAATTGCATTTATTTGGGTGCCCTACCTGTGCATTCTCACTGCTGAAGAATGCACTCAGATTGCTTCCAGCTTTCCCCTCTGTCGTAAATTGCTGGAATTTATAGCACTTACTTGGGAGACTATGGTTATTTCCCCATTCCATGTTTAACCCATGTCACCCTAACCACCTAAACTCCATCTGAATGCAAGTTGTATGAAGAAAAGTGGTATTAATAAAGTCAGGAGGGAGTGGCTAGCATGAGATAGTAATCCTGAGTCACACAGCTGATTTCTGGGTCAGCCAGACCCTACAGCACAGGGCTGGTATCCCCAGCCAGCTCCAGTGTCACTCAGGCAGGGATTTCCACCATGGTTTTATCATCAGCTTCGCAGGGCTGTGGATATCCCTTTCTGAATTTTGCATGGGCTGGTAACGTTTCATTTTGTTTTGAATCTCTAGCCCTGATTAAATGGCTGTTCAGCAGGCAGGAATAGGAGAAGGGGCTGGAAAACATGACTAAATATGGCTGCGTTTCTGGTTGCTACAGACTGCAGGATTAGCGGCCCCTTCTTGCCAGCAGCTACAGCTGAAGTTCCCAAGGTTTGAGGATCACTGAGGGGAGCTATAGCCCAGTCCTCTCCCTGCCTTTTAAAATTTATTTATTTATTTATTTAATTTTTTTTTTGTTTTTGTTTTCCACAGAGAAATCTGCAACCTATTGTGTGGGCTAGCAAACTTGGCACCCTCCAGCTGCCTATAAAATTGCATTAGGCGTTTATATTTCCTGTAGTGGATTATGTGTTGTCTGGATTTCGGATGATTCCGGGCGAGAGGCTTAGCCTTTTTTTTTCGGGGCGGGGGGGGGCTACAAATTGCATTTGAAATAATTTCATCTTCTTAGAGATAGAAGAGCACTGGCAATCAGCAGATGGATGTGTTCCGAGACAGATGCAGGCAGCTTCCCTGCCTGCGACTTGCAGAGCTGCTCCAGCCCCGTGTGCAAGGCACAGGCACCAGAGTCCTGGCCTTGTCCACGAGCACATCAACAACCTCATTGATTGCAATGATATTTCTCATGCTTCAAGTAAAGCAAGTGCTTGAATGTCACGCTGAATCACAAGCGAAGGATTTCTCTGCGCTCTCTCAGAGTCAGTTCTCTTGACCCAGCTGGCTCCGTGTACCCACACACATCGGGAGTTTATCTGAAATCTTAGTATTTATGCATACATCGGAGATTTTCTTTTCAAACTGGAGGTTGACTTACTTTGAAAATATCCTCTTGGCTCGTATACAGAGTATAATATGTTTATTGTGCTTTGCCACTGTTTTCTAATTTGGATCTGAAGCCAAAGAGGCAGTAACTATTTTTAGAGTGGAGAAATCACATTGGGGAAAAAAAAAAAAAAGGAAAAGTATGTTTTCAAATCTTATTTGAAATCTGAGCTGTATCAGCAGCAAATAGCATTGTGAAAGGGTAAAATCAGATTGCAAGTGCTTATTGGTACAATGTTATCATAAATTCACAGAGCACTTTTCTGCACGAAGGAAAATCGATCATCTTTTACTGCAAATGTACAATCTCAGGGCACGATTTTGGAGTCATGTTTACGTGAGTGAGTGGTGTCCCACAGTCCCTGTGATGCGAATGCTGCACTGCTGGGTAGCCAGCAGGTGGAGTCATCTATAACGGATGTGCTGTGGTCTGGAAAGTTGAATAAGTACGGGACGGGACACGTGGAAATTTCAGCTGGAAATTGAGACCAAGGAAAATATAAGGAATGGAACTGGAAAACTGTGAGAGTGGCAGATACAAAGAGCTAAAACTTTAGCAGCAGCAGAGGAGGGACCTGCAAAATATTTGGAATAGTGAAAAGCTGGAGCAATCCTGGAAACACTTCTGTGGCTTGGATCCCGAGGCGTAATTCATGCTGTTGTAATTTGCACAGATGGCGGATGTCTCAAGGGAAGGCTTGAACAGCTGGGAAACATCAGGGTGTGGGCCAGCTTCAACCACACACCCTTTCTTTATCCCTGAATCAGTCACAGAAGTGAAAGGTGATACCGAGATCTCTGCAGAAAATATCTGCAAGCTATTCCCTGTGCTGGGAGACAGCTCCTCTTGCATGGTGAGTCCTGTTAAGGACCAGCTTAGTTTGGCATTTTGTATGTAAGAATGCATTTTCAGAAGCTTTTCAATAAACCAATTAGGGAGGAAGAATCAGCCTCAACTCCAGAGATCAGCCATGTAGTAAATTGAGTTGTAGCTAAAGGGCCCTAATAAACAGGGTGCTCCACTGAAAACGAACAGGAGGTACGTGATAACCCCCCGTTCCATTCCTCATGTGCCCAGCCACCACAGAGAATGTTTTGCTTTGTCCTTTGCTCTATCTGCCTGTTACACCAGGAATGAACGTTGCCTCCAGCGGGGCATTTGCGCTTCTCAAGCTGTGCGGCCTCCAGCCTATTTGGAAATGTGCAGTTGCAAATAATGATTGGTACTCTCTCTTTGTCTGTGTGCCCGTGTAAGCTGAGTATGTCAGGCTGCTACAGGCTCATGTCTGAGAGAGGAGAGGGTGGCACAGCCCTGAGGCGCTTCAGAGACACAGAGATGTGCAGCCAGGCTACTGGAGGACTGCATCAACAGCAGCTACTGCTGGCCCGTTGATGTGGACTCCAGCCTTCAGTAACCTCTGGTTCACTCATGACAGGCAGCTGAGGGGAGTAAGTGCCAGGTATTTCCCAAGTACTGCATCTCTGATGTCCAGCGGGTAGGGGAGAGCCAGTGAGTTTTTTCCTCTTCTGGTCTGTGCCCCATGAAGGGAGGTACCCTGTGGTACCTCTGTGGCTCACACTGTTCATCTTGGTCATTATCTTGGTCTTATTTATCCAGTCAGCCCTGCCATCTCAACAGGAAAACAAGACACCTTTCATCTCCCAGATGTGCTCTTCACACACCTTTCTATTATTATATGTTTTTGGGATATAGAGGGATGCCCTTTCATGTTAGAAGTACTGAAGGACCTACAATACTCCCCATCCCTCCAGGCACAAGCAAAGCAGGCAGTTGGCATTTTTATGCTAATTGCATCCATGCAGGTAACTGCATCTGTGCTGCAGGTGCCATCCTGCTTTAGCAGCATCGGGACACCTGAAACGCCACACCTGCTGTACAGCCTGATGCCCCACAGAACCACAGACAAAGCAAACAGCAACAATAAATGTGCTGCAGCGATGTTTGCAGGAAACAGGAAAATGAGTCAGGGAGGTTTTGCTCTGAGCTCTCTGGTGGATTCCCAACTGCTGACACTGCTGCCTTACTGGAGTGCCGAGGTGCTTGGAGGTGTTTGCTGAAGCCAGGTGTCCTCATTGCAAGAGGTGGCACTGGGAAAAGAGCAGGGGAATGGTGGGTGCTGGCCCAGTGACTGACAGCTGCCAGCACCTTTGCGTCACAGTGACATATTGATATTGGCATCCTGCCACTGCTTGGGCACTGGCATCCTCCTGGCACACAGTTTGGGCCAGGTGACAAGGTCTTTGGGTTTTGCCGACTTAGGTTGTGTATTTTTAGTTGTGTGCTAATTGGTTACAAGAAAAGGCAGCTTCTGCTGGTAAAATTGTGTAGCAAATTGCTGGCCTAAGATAAGGAAGAAGAAACATTTACCCACACTAGTTACTACTGAAAGGTCCATCGCTGGCTCCTGCGAAACCAGGACCAAAGTCCAGGCTGGAACTTTACCTTGGCGGCACTTCATCACCTGTGGGAGTACTGCTGTGAGGAGGAAGAGCATTTGGCTTCAGAGGCTTGTCTGACTGGACAGAAACAGCAGGAATGAGCAGGGTTGGGCAAGGCGCTAGACCCCACCTGACCCACTTAGCAGAGAGACAAAATCCTCCATGAAGGAGAGGAACAAAGCTGCTGGAGGCTGAAAGGGCAAGAGGGGGCTGGTCAGCAGGGTGAGACATGGTGCGTAGATGATGGAAGCAGCAAGAAACAGTTCTCAGTTGTGCTGGTGGAGAAGACACATTTGCTTTGAAGTGTCTCTGAATGATTTCTATGCCTTTGAGCCAAAGGCTAATAACTGAGTTTGTGCCTCTCTTCATGCCTGTGCCTTAGAATCTTCATGAGTCACTGCCTCTGCTCCATTCAAGCACCTTCTGGGACCTAGCCCTTTGTACTTGCATAGATGTTTCACAGCTGGCATCCTGATGCCACCTGATCTCCAGCCCAGCGGGAGCACCAGCACATGTTTCTCCAAGGAATCTCTTCAGAACTTATCCTTCTGGGGGGGAGGAAACCACCACAATTTTATTCTAAAATTATATGAATCTGTTTAGGAAAGATACACTCTTCATGCCAGCTTCTGGGAGCTCTCTGCAAGGATAACATATCTTAGGATTGCCTCTCTTTGATCTGTCAAAGGCAAAGCACTGGTGAGCACTCTGCAAACTTGTCCATGAAATCACAGCACATAGGAGCCTTCGGCAAGAGTGCTGTGCAGCAGTGGAAGGGTTAACAGAGGAATCAGCTATCTGTTTAGTATGTCTCAGATGTCACATACAAATACCTAAAAGGCAGCTGGGTTGTGTGAAAGGAAATCAACGGATTAAGATTGTGTCTCAGCTCAAAAGCTTTTTTGTGACTTCAGGAATGCCTCATGTCCTATCTGTTAAATGGAGATAATACCTATCCCACAAACATACCATGAAGATAAATTAATTAATCTTATTTTAAGAGGAAATGGAAAGATCTGGATAAACTGTAATACGTAGTAACATGGCAGTAATGTCAGAAAGCTCACAATGGCACAGAGCATGGCAGTGGCAGCTGCAGGTCACTTTGGTAGGAGGGCACAGGACCCCCCTCAGCTCTTTTCACCTGCACCATATCTCAGGGTGCTCTGTGCTCCACGGTGCTCCCGGCTCCTCCCCTGGCAGGCTGCACACCATAGCCAGCTGAAAAGCCCTCACCAAGGGACGTGCCTACGGCACTGCCAGCTCTGCCCAGCAGAGCTGCTCTGCAGCACAGACCATGTGCACACAGGATGCAAGGGAGAACTGGCAGCAGCTTTGGCACCTGCATGGAAGGAGATGGTGGAAATGAGATTAGGAGAAGAGAAAAATGGAGGCTGGGCACCATAAGGCAACTCCTTTCTTTGATATCCCCAAGGGAAGTGTCAGACAGACACTCAGTTACTACAGCGAGAGGAGTGCTCCCAAGATTTTTGTCCAAACTGTTTATTCCTAACTTGTCTGAAGGTCAAAGCCTTCTGCAGCTCCTCATAGGCAATACCTTAACCTGGACCCTTGATGTAGAATCCCTTGTCAAAATTAGGGGGGAAAGAGAAATACAGAAACGCTGCTTTTCTCTGCATGAGCAGCATCGCAATCATGAGAATTTCAGCTTCTTTCCAAGCCAAGAGTGGACTGAACACGTTCCTTCTGTGTTGTTTGACAGTCTGGCTCATTTTATCCAACCCAGTCAAGATGAATGAGACATGTGTTTACCCTTGGTGGGTTAGCAGACAAAAGCTGCATGTAATTGTCTTCTGGGTGCCTGCCACTCCGTGGGGATTTGTAATCATTTTGGAAAAAAGAGATTTCCCCCGTCACTGGAGGAGACAAGCTGGCACCTCAGCAGAAAACATACCACTTAAAATAGCTTTCAGCGTGGCCTTGAAAATTATTTTTGGATGAGGAAAAATGTGGTGTAAGGGAAGACTGGAGTCATGTATGGTAACTGTCACTCAAAACCAAAGGCTCTGTAATTTCATGAAGATCAACAGATGTAGCACGTACAGGGGATATGGAACACTAAGATAATTTAACAAGCCTGGTCCCCAGGCATTGTTACACACGGTGATATTCGAGAAGTCAAGAAAGGCTTCCTCACACCGACCAACTCCATTTTTAGTTTCTTCCTTTTTCTCCAAGTTGTTGGCAGGCAGGAGTGTCATTCCCATCCCATAATCAAGCTAACCGCAGATTTGTATTATGACCTGTGGATTAGTTCTCCATCAAGTTGCCATGGCTTCCAGACTATGTTCAGGACAATACAGGCTGCCTCTGCCTTCCTCATTCTAGAACACACATTGTCCTTAGTGCTACCAGATAGCAGGTGCATAATAAAATCAACTTTATGCTTTGGTTGAGGATCCCAGATTTGTTCCTCAAGATCAAAAACGTGGAGACACACAAAAGGGCTGATGAACAGGCTTTGGGTTCTTGCAGACTGGTGTCTCCATCCGGTTGGAAGTCATATGCAGCAGAAAAAATGAGTACATATATATATATGAATATAAGTGCAGAACTAACCCATGGAGGCCATTAGGTGCAAAACCTAATGCAAACCAGTGCAGCCCCTTTCTCAAGAAATCAGATGTGCTCTGGGGCTGCGAGGTGAGCCCTGGAGTGAGGTGCAGGTAGGAGGCCTGGAAAAGGCCGGAAAGAACACAATGCAGCGAGTGATGCGAGGTTGCGCTGAGCAGGGATACGGGGCTACGGAGCTGGGCAGCACATCCCCGGCTTCTGGATGCTCCCAAATCGGGGGGTCAAGCCAGTACCCATCACCCCAGATTCGCCTCACTTCCTTATGGAAGCGCTGCGGAAACCTCACGTCGAAAGGCAGCCCTGCGCCAGCGGGGCCGGGACCAAGCCGGCCCGTGACGAGGGACCCGGCTCTGCCCGAGGGCTGGGTGCCCCGCACTCCTACGGCCAACGTGACGGCCGCAGTCCCGCCGGGGGTCCCGCACCCACCGCGGGCCCCCACAGGGCGGCCGCGGCCCGACCCGCGGCGGGCTGGGCGCAGCCC
>VZSE01000014.1:124800-167173 GCA_013398275.1 Promerops cafer
GTCCGGCGCCCCGAGCACCGCCGGGCAGCCCCGGGGGGGCCGCGGTGTCGGGGCCGGGTGCGGGGCACCGGCAGCGCTCCGAGGCCGGCGGGGTTTACCCGCGCCGCTTGGGGCTTGTACAGCACCAGGAGAAATCCCAGGTGCTGCTTGGGAGCGGGGAGAGGCGAGGTAGTGGGGCGTCTTCTAGGTTGGTTCAGAATCCCACGTTTCTGTCGTCTTCTGGCAGCGCGGTTTGATCGTCCCCAAAACATCGCTTGTTTCAGGTGCATTGGCCTTTGTGTTTGTGGGGTGATGCTGCCAAGGTGTTTCTGCCTTCCTTTGTCTGGGTGTTATGGAGGGTTGTTTTATTATGGCAGTTGCACTGGCCTTTTCTGTTTCTGTCTCTCGTGACGAGAATATCAGAGCTCTTTGGAAGCAGCATGATTTATTCATTTGAACTTGTTTCTCTTCTCACCTTTTCTGGGGTTGGTAAGCGCTCCTGGCTTTCCAAAGGGAGAATCCTGTTCTTTCTATGGTGCTTCTCATCAAGATGCCAAATGCTGGTCAACACTCTTCCCTTTTTATTTCCCAAGCTGTCCCCAGTTTTCATTCTCAAGAATTATTTATTTTTTAAACAGCTTGCAGGAGGAAGGTTTTGTCTGTGGTTCTGTCTGATGTTCAGCCTTTCATGGTGGTCTCTCCACCCCACAGCATCGTGTTTTCCCAAGTGTGATGGTGTGACCTGAGCGCTTGCTGGAGCTTTGTACCCAGGTGCTACTGCTTGTGCTTTCCCAAGGGCCAGTGAAAATCGTGCCGTGCTCTTTTGTCCCTTGAAGTAGGGTGTTCTTCCACACGTAGGTGTCAGGTATGACTCAATGTGTACAATTGCAAGGAGGAGGATGCTCAGCATCGAAGAGATGTTTATACGATGTGTCTTGCTAGGAGTTATGAATGGGTGCACAAGCATGGTGACATGAAATTCTTCCAGCTCTTCAGAGTTGAACTGAGACAGAGATCCTGTGTAGTTAGAGAAGATGCACCAGTTTGCCCTGCATATAGTGGTTTAACCGGTTGTTGTTGATATAAACCTTGGTAAATCAACTGAAAATTGCCCAGGAAGGGACTTGGGCTGGTTTAGCAAAAGTCTGATTTTTTTTTTGTTTGTTTGTTTTTAATTGCAGATGAGTACAATTTCTCTACAGATAAAAGACTCCTCCCCTGTTTTTACATTGAAAAGTGTCTTGTCTGTTCAATGAATAATGCAAGATAGTAAGATTGCAGCGTTCAGCCATGGGGCTGCAACAGTCTGTGTGTGAAGCAGTGTGTAATGCTGGTGGTCATGATACTAGGGATTGATTGTGGAATTAATTAGCAGAAAGCTGGGGTTTATTTCTGTACCAAATAGTGGGAAAGAGTGGAGAAATTAGGTGAGGTGCAACTAGTAGAGCCCAATTTTTATGTGTGTCTGTAGTCAGTGTAGCTGTTCTTCAGATTAGGGCACCCATATTGTACTTACTTGGCATGCTTAGTGTAATTTTAATCTTTCCATATGTATGTACATGGAAAAGATTTTTCAATACTGTTATTATAAAAGGTGAAAATCAACATATGTATGTGTATTTGTACATGTACAAATACGTACCATCATTTGGATCTAGGTGATCTTTAAGGTCCTTTCTAACCCAAACCATTCTATAATTCTATGTTCAGAAGTTTCCCTTGACTTTTTTAGTTTTAAAGACTGTAGTTTATATAATTGGAGAATCTTCTCATGTTTGCAAGCAAGAAGTACCAAATTTGAAGGCAAACTTACCAGTAACATCAGAGGTAGGAAAAATGTGTTCTTTAATGTTTGGGAAATTTGGTATCTTTTCACTTAAAAGACAAAACACAAGATTGCCCTTCATGAGGATTTCTGTTCAGATAGTGCCTTCTTTTGAAGTACCTTATTTTAGAATAATGGCTTCTTTTTAGTAAATCCTCTATGTTTAACTGTATGTAAAGCTTACAAGAGGAATAAAGAGCCTATTCTTTGATTTTTTTTTTTTTTTCTCCCTCTTATATGTACTAGAGGCTTTCTGAAAGCTGGAAATAAGACCAGCAACCGTTGTACCTTGTTTTTCCTGGAGATCCTGTCAATTTTCTACTTCCTGTTCCAGAGCCATGGGCCGTTGCTGTGTAAACTTGGTGACCTCGTGTCTCTGTGCTGATAGCAAGGAATCACAGAATGCTATGCCCACCACCATTTCTTCTTTGAATAACCTGTACCAACCAATGGCTCAGGATATAAACACAGCGTGTCATGCTGAAATCAATAATTTAGCTGTAGAAATTACTAATGTAGCTTTAAAATGAATAGATTTTTTGTGGGTCTATTAGCATGAAATATCAAAACTAGGCTATAGGAAGATAAGACAGTAGCTAGTTATTAAGACCTTGGGGCTGGGGGTGCCTAAAAGAAGCCCTTAAATTTACTGGGCTTCTTGTTTTCTGCTGTCTCAGGCCAGCATGCTCAGACAGCTTATGCAGTTAGGGTTTCATTATCTAATCCATCTTTGATCAGGCTGGATAAATGGTGTTTGGCCAGTGCTGATCTTGTTAGGAGGGTGGTGTAAAGCTGCTTGAGTTGGGATTGGGACAAATCGGATCATGGCTGCTATCTGCTTCTGGGACATATTTCAGTTAATCGTGGCGTGGGAGGAAAAGGTCTACCAGGAACTGCTGGTTTTTAGCTCTCTCTGTTCCATAAATGGCAAAAGTCAAATGCTACCGGCCAGGAATGTCACCTGGAAGTATTTGGATAGGCTTGTAAGCTTTGGAAGTAAAGGGCCCCAATGGTACTGCTGCTTTTTAACTGCATAAATACTAGCAAGGAACTACCTCGTGCTCTGTTTGCTGACTTGGATGGTTAAATCATTTGGATCAGCTTGCTGATCTGGGTAAAAATAATGCCTAACACAGGGGAGAAGACAAAAAAAGAAATTTATATTAGCCTAAGTCACTTGTGAAACTGCACTGAAATGCAGTTGTTGATGCAGCTGTATTTGCTTCTAGTCAGAAAATACTGACTGCTGCACAGATAGAAGGGAAAGTACCCTTGCAACAATCTCTCTCCTCCTCTGTTCCTTGTGTGATGAAAGATGAGAAATGTTGTGGCTAGCTGAGAAGTGTCCCTTTCTCTTTCAAACTGCAGACAAGGGTGTAATTTCAGGGTGCTCTTTTTGTCTTCCCCTTCAAGGTTCTAGAGGTGTACCAGTTTACACAGCTGAAAAAGTTACTTAAATGTCTTGCCCTTGCTTTGCATGGGGTTGAATGAGTTAATCAACTCCTTGTTTAGTCCCCAAGCTGAATTTTGATTTAATTTTTTTATGGAATTTAGGCTGGTTAGTAAATTAAAATCATACCTGGTGGTAATACATGGGTGGAATTAGATGCAAGGTGTGAACAGAGCTGATCCTTGTTCCTCTTTCATGAATGCCTTGTGTGCTCAGTATCCCTGAGTATTTGGGAGAATCACTCTTTTTGCAACTGTGAGCATGGCCGACTGGTCAGGACACATAATTAATGCAGCTGTGGTCTGTGCCTTGCCCAGTCCACATAAACCTTTAGTGGCAGCAATGAGTGGTGACTTTGTGTTGTCATTCAGCCATGTCAGCACAGGGTTCGTAAAGATGACTAGTGGTGTTGAGGTCAGTCCCCTGGGACTAAAAGATGATGTAATAGACGATAAGTCTTTGCTCCAGAAGAAAGTTTGCAGTTTCTCATCCTTCTGTGAGCTGGAAGATGGTCCATGACACCCTCTACCAGCCTGACTTCTTTCCAGCACAATGACTGGAGACCTTGAGCTGGAGGATGCCCCAGAAAGGGGAGAATGGAGATATGACTGGTGCTTCATGACAGCCAGTGTCCTTGTTCAAGCTGTGGCCTGTTTGTGGTGCTCCAGAGGATGGCAAGAAATCAGTCTGCTGATAATTTTTAGATAGGTTTGGGTTTACAAATAAGAGGACTGACTGGGATTGTAATCGAGAAGGGGCCAGTGAATAACAGCTTTTGTGCTGTGAGGGACCCTTTGGAAGTCTGTATTTTTAAATCTTACAGAGGAGAACATCTAGTTCCAGTAAATTGTGGAAAAGCTGTGTAATCAGGTTAGCTTTTTCCTCCCTCTTATTTTTCATGGCATGGCTGTCTTTGTAAAGAGATGCAGAGCAATGCAGGGGATACAAGATATTATAGTACAAGAAATGAAATTCCAATCTTTGGACCCCTGCCTTGGATCCAGGATGAGGTTTCCTGGGATGCTGTTTTGACAGACTATTGCTGATGTGATGAGATGTAATGAATCACCTCTAAGTTTGTTGTTGTTTCTCTGTTTGCTTTTGCCCTTTGTTTTTTTAAATATTTGAATGTTATGAGTTAGACTTGACACAGTCTGGGAACATTTAGAAAATCTCCAGTTCAAAGAAAACCTTTGGCAAACAGACTGAAAGTTGGGATTTTAGAGTTGTTAAGGGTGCTTTAATGTTGGCTCTTTTCTTGCCATATTCAGGAAAATGGAAAGCCCAAGTGAAGTATTCTGCATGCTTTAGTTCTCCTCCCAGCTCTCTCAGTATTTCTCTGTAGATTCCAGAGGTTTGTGTTCAAAGGTGATGGCCACGTTTGTGAGGTTGGAAGCCAAACAGAGGTCTGGCTCTACTGGAGATGGTTTCCTTCTGCATATGTGTAGCAGCTGTAGACATAAGCTTTTTATTTTTCCTTTCATAATTCCTGTTTAGAAACGAGTGCTCTGGTATTTTGCAGGAGGCCAGGTCTCTCCCTTGCATGTTGGAAAGGTTGCCCACCTAGCTGAGTTTGGAGCAGCTCCCAGGCACATCCTGTGCAATACTCTCTGTCGGCTGTTCCTCCCACTGATGCAGCAAGCAGGGCCCCTGCCTTGCCCTTCTGCACTGGGGGTCTGCACTTCTGTGTTCAAGGTTGTCTCAAAGATGTGCTGGTCACTGAAGGTGTAGCAGCTGTGTTCCTGTGCTGGCTTTGTGCTTTACTGTGACTGCCCTTTCAGCCACTGCTGCAGGGAGGCTGGTGGCAGCAGGAGTACCAGAACACATGAGATGCAAAGGAGGCAGCAGTAAAATAAAATACAATTAATCAACTGCTTCATTTGCACTAGAGGTAGGGAGGCCAAACTGAAGTTGAGATGGATCTGAACAGGATTCTGTGTGTGGTCTGTGGCCCCCTGGAAACTGCTGCTGAAGGACATACCCCTGTTAGCTTGGAAAAATAAAGCCTGTTGTTAGCAGTGTTTGGTTGGCTTCACAGAAACCTCTGCCCCTCTCTAAAATGTTAGGAATCACATTAGTTGAAGATGTTTTAAAAACTGTCACTCTGTACTGCTGACTTGTCTTGTGGCACTCAGCAAACCTTAGTTTTTGTATGAAGTGAAAGAGAAGGGCAGATGTTTTTGTTGTCTGGAAATCTCTTATTTAATTTGCCCGTCTCTGATATTACTTGACCTTCTGTGTGTGTGTTTGCTGTTGAAATGCAGTGGCTGAGGGATCAGAGCAACATCCAGAAGAGAAGTGAGAGAAGCAATTAGAGGTAACGAGTTCCAGTTCATTGAAGCATTCTGTTGATCTACATTTTACAGTGGTATTGAGTGGACACCCGAGTGTAGCTGTCATGAGATAATCCCGATGTTTAGGGATTAGAGCTGCTTGACTGCATTTTGGGCCGTAACTCCCTTTGCTCTCCAGTAAATTTAATTTTGCCAGCAATCTTTTGGAAATTCAGTTTGAAAGATTTGTATACATTTTCCCCAGCATGCTTCCCCCTCCCTCTGCTTCACTTTCTTGAGTGCATTTCATTTTTTCCAGGTTGAGTTAGAGATATTTGTAGGAGCCAAGTCCAGTGATAGCAGGGACTGGATGAAAGAGTCCTCACCAGTCCTGGACCATGCCACCATCCTGACCCTGCAGGGCTCTGCCAAGCTGTCCTGCTGAGCTGTGTCTGGCTACCTCTCCTGCAGGAAAGCTTTGCTGAGAAAGGCCACGTAGTTTTCTAGATTTCTAACCTGTTTTCTGGGTTCTGGAAGATTTCCAGGGTGTTTGTGAACCGTTCCTGTCTCTCTCTCGTTTGGCTTGTCACACATACAAACAGCATCTATCTAAACTGCCCTTATCAGCTGTCTTGCTGGACCAAAGGAAATGGGACTCTAACTCCTTAGCAGTGATACAAGGAATTTAAGTGGCCACAAAAAAAGGAAGGTTGTATACAAAAGCCCCCTTGTTTAATGAGCAGCATCAGCTGAGCTAGAGCTGGATCCAGCATCTGCTTGGACAGAGCAGGAAACTTTGGCAGTTTCTGTCAGCTCACTTGGTGCGACATTGGTGTTCAGTCAGCTATACCATTGTGCCAGCTCCTAAGCTTTGGAGTCTGGGCAGAGGGTACTTGTGGTTCACACTGATTAGAAAAGAGGTAGTGAGAGGTAATGAGATCTTCTACTTGGATAGGACAGTGGGATTCAGGCTGGTGTGTTTTTGAAGTGGCTGTGTGTTACTGGGGCTGTTGCTTATGTTTGCCTTCGTCTAGGAGAGTTTGTAGTGCAGAAAGATTGGATGATTGCTTCAAAGAGCATGGCATAGAAGCACTTGTTGCTTTTCTTGCATGACTTTATTGGGTTTTATCTGCTCATAATTGCCTCAGCAATAATGCAGGTATTAGCATAGAGATCAGGAAGAAGCTGCAGCATTTAAGGGGCAAAAAACTCTCATCATGTCAGCACTTTTTCCCTCTCACTGTGCACAGCTAAATTTCTTTTAATAGCCAGGCTAAAGAATCAACCTTATGTGGCTTTTCTGTGTGTCAGAAATATCAAAATATGCTCCCCAGAGGCCTTTGAGGCCTTGGGAGCTGGATCCGGCTCAGGTTTCTTCAAGGGACTGGAGCATTGTGCACTTTTAACTAAGGCTTTCTGCACAGCTTTCCCACTGCTATTTCCGTAGGAGATTCTTGCAGACTTTTGGGGTGGTTGTCACTGTTAAGGGTGATGGCCAGGAAGAAAATCCCACCAAGGCATCACTAAAAAGCCTTGATTTAGTGCTGTGTGGGCAGAGGGGAGGCTCTAGCTGGGATCCTGGTGCTATAATTTGCTGCTTGTGGTTGCTGTTCTCCTGCCCGGATAGAGGTGGGAAGGTCGCCTTTCCTCCAGCCTGCTCACTGACCTCAGGCAGCGGGGCGGGGGAAGGCCAGGCTCTGCCCAGCTGCAGGGCTGGGCATCTTCTTCCTGGGTCCCCAGATCTGCAGGTGGAGTAGCCAAGCGTGTCCAAGCAGCTCCTGTGAGAGATCACGCTTCTGAGCCATTTCTATCTGGCTCTTTGATTTTATTCTGTTCTGTGTCTTTGCTTCACTTTTGTGCAAAGAAGAAATGAGGAGAAGTGCAAGCAATGGCTTCTTCATTACCCTTTGTACTCTGCTGTCCTGGAAAGCAGGTTCATCAGAGGGCTCTTTCCTACCCTTATTTCATGTTAAAAGCCCTGTGCAGCTTTGGAGCAAAGCTGGACCAGGACAGAGTAAGTTTTGTAGGTGCTTCTCCTTGCCTATAGGCACTAGTTCTTGAAGCTCAGCTTGGAGTGACCTGGGGTTGTTCCTGGGATTAAAGACCTCTCTCTGAGTGGTGCTGCTTCTGCTCCCATGAGTAGGACCAGCCACACGGCCTGGGGAGATCCAAAAGGTTCACTCAGGGAAGGAAGCCTAGGCTGTGATGTTGCTGCAGCAGATGGAACCGTGGGGCGTACCAGAGGAAGTGGGGGCTGGCAGCACGGTACGGGCAGATGTCCCGGGGCTGGTGGCATGTATGAGGATGGGAGACAGGTGTTCATGTTACAGTGGCCTCAGGAATGATTTGAATCATGGGGGAAACTGAGGCAATAAAGTGTATGCAACACTGCTGCTGATTTGCAGCAGCAGATCTAAATGTCTCTTGGACAGCCTGCAGGAGAATCCAGCTGGCTTCTGAAGCACCTGCCCATCCTGTTGTTTTGTCCAGTAGCGGAAGTTGAAGTGTGTGGAAATGCAGAATGCTCTCAGTGCTCTGGTTCTAGGAAGAGGTGTGCAGCTCTGCAGTGGTGTTTGTGTTTATGCAGTTTATGTTTGTCCTGGGTGGTCTGGAACTGCAGGTGCTGTCTCCTGCATGCAGAGGGTTGAGGAGATGGAGAATGTGCCAGGGTGAGAACCTGTGCACAGCAGGCTGCAGCCGAGGAGACTAATTTGTGGTGCATCTGCATTGAAGGGGCCAGAACTCATAGCCAGTAACTGCCCAGCAGGAGAGTGTGACAAGAAGGCATCATGTGAGGTCATAATTATGTGGTCATACCTTTTATGTTTTTAGAGATGACTTAATCTCTGCAAGTGCAGCAAATGGATGGTGCTCACTGAGGCGCTATTAAACTTAATGTAACCAGTTAAAATGGGTGTAAGGTCAGGTTTTGGACTATCCAATATTTCATCTCTTCTCTTTCATCTCATGTATGACCCCAAACTGAATATACTGCAGATAACCTAAACCTTGCACTGAATACACACCTATTAATTTTTAATGGTCTCTTCTGCAGTACTCACCACTGTAGTTTGGGTGCTTCACAGGTACTAATGATTTTATTTTTTAGTTTCCTGAGAGGTAGAAAAGGTATACTGTGTCTTCCTGTGGAAGTGGGGGATTGAAGTACCTGGTAGTAAGACAAGTTTTGCCGAAAAAGGATTGACACTTACAATCTAATTTATTTTTATTTGTATTTTTGATTGTAGCTGTGGCTTTTTTATTGAGGTCAGGTTTTGGTGGTGTTTTAATCTTTGATCTACAGCTCTCTATAACTTCCACTATATATATATGATGGCTACTGCTTCCATAGAATGATCCTTAAGGGTGTCATGTTGGGCAAATGTACAGTGATGTTGTCTTTATCTTAAAACCCAGCAGAATAGCTTGAATTAAGGCCATTGGTCAGCATCATAGTGAAATTTTACTTGGAAGATAAGGTTTGAAATCTAACTAACTTTTTAAGTAGAATGGGTGCTGCTTGTTTTAAACTACGAAACCACCTACCTTTTGGTTTCTGCAGCTGTTTATACTGTTCAGAACACTGCACTTCTTAGGCTTGAATGAAGCAGGAATTAGGAAAAAGTAGCACATAATCCTGATTTATTGTAACATCCTTGCAATGAGGAAACACTGGAAGTTGCATGGATAGTTGCTATTTTTTAATCTGCAGCCCTTGACTTTTGCAGTTGCTATTTTAGGAGAGAATGTAGCTTCACTGCCTTTTGAGTTAAGAAGCATGTTTTGGTCTGTTAAGAAGCAAAGAGCTGCTGTGTGGACAGCAAAGGCAGGAACGGGCTCCTGACCCATTCCCGGTGCTGGCTCGCAGTGGGGACTGGCAGCTCTCCCCCTTTCCTCAGAACACAGGTCTCGGCATCGTTGCTTGTGGGGTCAGAGAGCAGAACAGAGACAAGTTTGCTGAGGAGACTTTGTGACACGTTAGGGCTGCAAAGGAATCCTGCCACTTGGGATCCAGGTGTCCCGGGTGAAAAATACCTGGTTGATCATGGACTTGGTATTTCCTTTTTGTTTGCTGAATGAGTCCTTCATGCATCCCATCACTGCCTGCTTTTTATTGCTTCTACATGGGTGTTCAGTTCTGTTCTCCTTATCTGAGTAAAGGTGGGGCCAGAATTGTGTTATATGGCTGGGGTTCTGTCATCTTCAGAGAGCCCCAGACAACAAGCCTAGTTTTGGGCTGGATGCCTGATCTTACTGCTAGGATTGTCAGACTACAACACTGGAAGTAGTATAAAGCTGTAGGGGAGGAATAAACACCCCATCCCCCTGCTTTTTGGAAAGAGGAGATAAAGACCAACCTTGCAATGCCTTCTTTGTGCCTCTGCGTGTGTTATGGGAATTCCCACTGCCTTGAAGTGAGGGGAGAAGATGAAGCTGGTGTCCTCTCCAAAGCTCACATGAATCCAGTGGAGACGTGGCATCTGCTAGTGTCACCAGCTGGATCTAGCAGGTTTTTCCCTGTCTGACCTTTATACCCAAGCACTTCTTGGAAAAGTCTGACTTCCTGGGCTGCTTAGATTTCCATAAGAGTGGTGGTCTGCATGCCAAATGCCTCATGTTGTGAGAGCTGAGCTGAGATGTCACAGACAGAGGAGACAAGGCCATCAGCAGGAGGTGATAGTGGCATTTGGGAACAGTGCTGTCTGTGTGATGGTTAGATATCAACCATGGGCTAGAGAACACTTCAGAGAAGAGAAGGAGAATGTAAAAGGAAATGGACCAACTGTGGATTTTGATTGTCAGATAGAGAGGGTTACAGTGGAACTTTACTCTGTAGTGTTTCCATCTGTTGTGGTTTAATCCTAGCTGGCAACTAAGCCCCACACAGCTGCTCACTCCTTCCCACTGGGATGGGGGAGAGAATCAGAAGACTAAAAGTAAAAACACTTATGGGTTGAGATAAGGGCAGTTTAATAGGTAAAGCAAAAGCCACACATGCAAGCAAAGGAAAACAAGGAATTCAGTCACCTCTTCCCATGGGCAGGCCGGCGTTCAGCCATCCCCAGGGAAAGCAGGGCTTCATCATGTGTGAATTGTGATTTGGGAAGATAGACTTCACTCTGAATGTCCCCCCTTTCTATTTCTTCCCTCAGCTTAAATGCTGACCGTGATGCCATGTGGTATGGAATATCTCTTGGGACAGTTGGGGTCAGCTGTCCTGGCTGTGTCCCATCCCAACTTCTTGTGCACCCCCAGCCTCCTCCTCACTGGTGGGTCAAGCAGAAAAGGCCTTGACTCTGTGTAAGCACTGCTCAGCAGTAACTAAAACATCCCTGAATTATCAACACTGTTTCCAGCACAAATCCAAAACACAGCTCCATACCAGCTACTGTGAAGAAAATTAACTCTATGAAAGCCAAAACCAGTATACAATCTGTCCATCCCTTCTCTCAGTGCCCACTTGTGACCTCTCAGTGCTGTTGTGATGGACCTGGATGTGGTGAATGAGGCTAAGACTGATATTTGATTATATAATGTCTGACCACCTGATACTTGTGTGTATATATATATATGTATATATGTGTATATATACATGTATATATATGTGTATGTCTGTGTGTGGCTTTGCCAGGAAATTGAAATTATGTTCATAGTTAGGTCTGGTTTTTGTGTTTGTCTCTGTCCCCTAATTAGATCCTTCCAGGAAAGGCTTGCTCCATGCATTTCACCATCTTGCCTGATCTCTTCTGGCTTTCAACAGGAATATCATATGGTCAGTGTCAAATGCTACAGTTTAAAAAAAAATAAGTTTTATCTGTTGGTAAATCACAAATTAGCACCACTAAGAATCCTTCATGCTTCATGTTCTGTCTTGAAACCTCTCTATCGGTCTGGTAACATATCTGAGTATATCTCTCTCTCTTTCAGCCAGACCAGTGTAAGTTCTCCTGGGGATGGTTGTTTCCCATGGGGAAGGTGTTGACTTGAATAGATGGAGGTGCTATGAGACTTGTTGTGTGTGTGTGTTTTCCTCCTGTTATTCATTATTTAAAGGGTTAAGTAAGAATTCCTCCTTCGGTAGTCAGTGGGTTGATGTTTTCATCTTGGGCAGTATCAGGTATTTGTGACTGCTTTGCATGCCAGGAGTAGCATGAGTTGGGTTTGCTTCAACCACGACCCCTTTAAGGACTAGGAATTCTTTGATGAGTGATTACACTTAACTCTGGACTCTGAGTTGATGGATGTGATGGAGCATGTCCATGTTCCTTGGGAGGCTTTCCTTAAATAGGCATGACCTTTGTAGTGAAAACTGGAAGATAGTTTTTGCTTTTTTCCCCCCCAGCATGGTATTTATTTCATTTTTGGACCTCATGATTACTGCAGACATTTGCCATAGGAGTAGCTCATAGGCTTGGTAGCTTCATGGGGCAGTGTTTGGCAGCTCCATTGGAGTTTTGATAGGGGTATTGCTTTGCTTTGCAGTGTGGCATTTAATATAGCATTTGTTCCAGCCTTTCTGGAGCAGCCACTGTTTTTGACCTTTGGTGACCTGGTTCTCCTTTCTTATCCTTTCTGGCATCCAAAACTCTGAAGCATCTCTATGTGCAGAGAAAGACTAGCCAGTCTGCATGTTTTAATATCTAGATGGGGAATGGATAGTGATTCAGTAGATCTGGATCATCCTGTGTTCTTGTTTCTCTTGGGTTTCAACAGATGTGTGGAATCTGCAGGCAAATTGGAGAGAATGGTCCTGTTACCTCAGAATGAGGAACCCTCTGGCTGTGACTTGAATGTGATGACAGCCTGCCTGAAGTAGTGCTTGTCCCTGACCATCCTTGGGATGTGAAGCAGGAGATGGATGCGTTTGGCTCTCCTGTGCACTGAAATCTTCCAAGATGCCTGGTGTCAGCTAGTCACTGTTGCTGACAAGATGTTAGCAAGCTCTTTTATGCGGTTTGTGTTTAAATAAACATAAAATCTCTGTGTTTGGGCTCTTAAATCTTTTGTAAGGTGTTCTGTGAAGTTGGTTCTCTTGGATTTGGTGCTTGATAAAGAGATGATGCATATAGGCTGGAAAAGATGCACTACAGTGGACAAACTGACCAGCCCTGCTGGCACAGTAATATCAAGTGCTTTGTTTGGCTTGTGTAGTTTACCTGATCCTCAGGTAAATACAAATTTCAGGAACATTCTCCTAAGCAATTTCTCATATTGCGTCACCAATTTCTTGATGCCTGAAATACTGGAAGTTTGCAATTAAAGATTCTGAGGTCTGTAGATCTGCTTGGTTCTGGGATTGGCAATTTTTACTTTTGTTTTTGGGATAGGATTTTAAAGACAGTCCCTAAATCTCTGGACCCCTTGGGCAGGAGTAAACATGTGGCATTGTTCCTCTTCCATGAGTGAATTCCTACCATTGTAAGGCTTTCTCTACCTCTGACTTCCTGGGCAGGATTTTTGATAATGAATACAGTCATATTGAGTACAGGAGAGCTTCTTAATAGGTCACTTCCAAACTTTACTTTGTAGGTAAATATTTTTGTGTCTTGTATGGATTTTCCTGGGGTGCAGAGTCTGTTGGGTGGTTAGGTTTGCTCTGAACAGTGTGCTTCTATACAGATGGTTATTGCATGGTGCTCCTCATAGAGGCAACTGTCTTCATGAAGTTGCTTGAAAAAAATTACTGTTGCATTTGTACAGGCTGCATTTGAACAGGTGCACTGTAAGAATATGATTGCTTTGGGAAGGGAGGATGGGATGTGGTTCTCAGTCATCTCCCAAAGGCTTCTCTGTCCATTGGAGCCAGGGCTGGTGGTCCTGCCTTCCCTGGTGACTCAAGGAGTGCTGTCACTTCTGTTAAATTAGCCCTGGATTGGAGTTGCTGGAAGTGTGTCTAGTCAAATGCTAATTCAGCATGTTGTGTGTGAAGCTAATTGGCAGGGTAGAAAAAGCAGTGTTGCCTGTAGGAAACTTTCTTCTTACCTGCAAGAGCTTAAACAGTAAAAATGTAAAATATCCAGTAGGAAAATTTATTCTTCCTTGCATGGTTAGCAGTGATAACCAAAAGCAAATTTTTCAGTTCTGTGTTCAGAGCCCTCTGATAGTATTGTCATGGCTTGTGCTTCTGTTTACAGATTTCCCATGTAGCTGAATTAAATTAACAAGACCAGTCAATTCATTGCTGCTGTATTTAAACCCCTGGGCAGCAATGAGTCTGGCAAGGATGGAGCATCATTTTGATGTGCTGCTTGGAAAGGGAGGATGTACAGCAAAATGAAGTAGTGTTGCTGCTTGGGGGAGGGGTTCACAGTCACGGCTCAGGTGGCAGATGAAGAGAACTGTAGGTTCCCAGAAGTCTTTTTTGTCCACTGCTTCCCATGTGGCTCAGTCACTAGGTAGCAGGAGGATTTTTCTGTCATGTACAGGCTAGCCAAAGACTAGTGTATCCACAGAGTTTATTCAAGGCAGATAGCATTACAGGAATCAAAACAGAACTCTTGGTTCCTGTTCATTGATTTAATCCTTTGTTTTTAGCAGTTAAATATCCCTGTATTCTTTAGCCTAGCCCCAGTTATCCTGGATTTGAGCCCTTCTTAAATCCTAATTGCATGTTCTTGTTAAGAAGAAAGGTGGTGTGAGGTGATGCACAGAGAAATGAAACAAGTCCCAGGTCACCTGCAGAAGAGCAGAAATCTCAGAGCACTGGGTTCAGTGGGCCATCTTTCCTCCCCTTGTTTGAACTAGGTGGCCTCCTTTATTGCTGCCCCCTCCATCTAAAGGATGGTCCTTGGAGGCTGTTTGGAACTCATGGTGAACTGCACGCTGCTCTTGCCTTACTCTGCATCAGCTTGCTGTGTTAGCAGAAGGTAGTTTGCAGAATTTTACAGCATCTTTCCCTAGTGCCAAAATTTTAAATTCATATTAATTACATATATGGAGCTGCATCCTGTTGTTAAATGTTTCATATTTTCTTTAGGCTTGTGCAAAATACATGATATGGTGGAAAAGGTGCTACAGATTTATCTTTTCTTCTTATTCCCTCTTCCATGAGTCTGCATAGCTTGTGAGACTGGGATGATACTATATGCTTAGTTTTGCAGCCAGTTTGGAGTTCTGGGCTCACCTTGTCATGTTTGCTTCTCTCATCTGTTTCCTCCAAGTCTTTTATGTGGAGTTTACAGATACTGGTGCAGTTTGCGTAGCAGAAATTGTCCCTTTGTGGCAGCTGAGTGGATGATGGACAGCTGATTAAGCTAAACCTTCAAAAGGCTTTTGAAAAAACCCCGTTAGTGTTAGATTTATGATTTGCAAATGTGGTATCAGTACTACTGGGTTAAACAGCTTTAGACCACCTGGTGTAGGTTGGTCTGACTAATAACACCCCTTTGCTCTGGACCACCAATCCTTGTGCTTGTGGGATATTTACAGTGGGCACAGCTTCTGTGTAGTGACTCTCTGTGATGGGGTGCATGGTGTGAAATCATACCTCGAGGCTGAGCTGGGGGTAAATAGGTTCTGAAAGAAGTGATCCTTTCTCTCTGCGCTGCATTTAGCTCCAAGTTTCTTTTTCATGATCCCATAGAAAATAAGTAATGCCAAAGAGAAGAATTTATCTCTAAATCCAGCTGACTCCACTATGGTGGATGTGTTGCTTCTGCTGTCCTTTCAAGAGGCAAGCTGGTGTCCAGTGCTGGCTGTACCCATCTCAGCAGTGCTGACAGCAGCAGTGCGTGGGGTGATGCAGAACGACATACCCACAGTGCAGCTGCGTGTCACTTCTGTCACCTGGTAGTATCTGCAGCTCTGCAAGGAGAGCCTTTGCATGTTTAGTACCACCATGCCACTGACAACCTCTCTCACATCCACATTGCTTTAGAAGTGAGTGGACATCCGCTCCTCCTGCAGAGGAGGGGGGTAAATGTTTGCTCATCCACGGTTTCTGTGATCCAAGTGCGTTTTCAACTCTGTATTTGATGGCAGGTCCTCCTTCCCCGTGGCGCGTGTCTGCAGCGTGCTCATGTGCCGGCACGCGTGTGCTGCCCTTGAAAACAGACCAAACTTATTAAAATCATTGCTGGTTGCCATGGCAGCTGTTGTCGCTGTGGGCTAATAGCAAAGGCAATTACTGCTGCATGCTGGGGAGTGTACGGGGAGGCTGTGGGCAGGGGGTACAGGCGACTGCATGCTGATGAGTTGTGTGACTGATAGCTTGGATGCCACAGTGAGCAAGCAACAGAGGAAAGAAAGGCAGGAGATACCCTGTAATGAGGTTTGGCCAGTATTCCACCTCCTGGGCAGGCTCATTGAGAGATTCCCACCCTTCCTTTGATTGTCAGGGAATCTCGGGGTTGAGTTTCACGTTTTCAGCTGGATGCAGCACAGTGCT
Organism: Promerops cafer; assembly: GCA_013398275.1. NCBI lineage: Eukaryota > Metazoa > Chordata > Aves > Passeriformes > Nectariniidae > Promerops > Promerops cafer. Next base: position 140,715 of record VZSE01000014.1, read on the forward strand.
GCTCAGTGACTCTCAGCTGGCCCGGGAAGTGAAATGGAGCTGGAAAACTTTATGTATGTTGAAGATACTCATCTAGTCCCTTTCCTGCTGTGTCCTCTCTGTGAATATTCCTCTTCAGTTCTTACTTTGCTGTTTCCTGTAGGTTGAATGTCATGATATAAAATAGCTGTAGTGAGTAGGATCACTTAGAAAAGTGCTTCTTATAATGAATTTAAAGCTACAGAGAAATTGCATTCTTCATCTTTATTCTCTGAATTTGGGCAGCTTGTGTCCAAGCAATGCCAGCACTGTTTGTGCCAAGTGCAAACATGTAAAGAACTGGGATTGTTTTGTAGTGCAGAGCTTGTAGGAAATCAGTAAATTCCTTGAAAGATTTGAGTTGGGGAAGTAGGTGAGAGCTGTAAATCTTGGGGATATCAAACACTGCTTTGGCAGTACACACCCAAATTGAAACCCTGTGTCCCCTCCAATTTGTTCTGCTTTCCCTTTCCCTTGTGCTTAGCAATGGCCTGAGACCTTGCTGCACAGGAGCTCTTCCAGGAGGCTCTCTTTGTACATTAAGACACACATCATATAAGTTTCTTCTGGCTTATAGAATCCATGATGGTGTCAATGAAGCTAAAACGATGGCTGTCACCCCCTTCAATAGGGAGACAAATCCCTGGAGGCATGGAGGAGGTTTCTGGTCCAGACAAAGTGAGAAGAATAAAACAATCCTCTTGGAGCAGGCAAAATTGGGATCTTGTCTCAATTTTTCTCTTTCGGCTGATCTCCCAGCAGCTGTTTCCAGAGGCCCTCTGGATCGTGCCCGTTGGGGGATGTCTGTGGTGACTCACCCGGCTGGGATCGTTTCCGCAGCGTGTGAGAGCCTGGCTTCCCAGGGAGCCGTGGCACCAGGAAGGGGAAGGTTTCTGGTGCGTTTGATCCCTCAGCGAAGATTATGCTGTGTCTCTTTAATTAGAGACTGCTGCTTTCTTTACTGGTGTACTAAATATAAATGGAGGAGCTGGTCTAATATACTTGAAGTTGCAAATGTCAGGAGTCAATAGCTTTATTTTCCTCTCACCAAATCTGATTTGGTTTTAAGTACTGCCACTAAATCTAATGATGCAGTAATTCCTGTTTGTTAAAAGGAATGAGGGATTTAGACTGAGACAGACTTCATGCTCTTCTCCCATCTCTCTTTCATTCTACCTCTGTTTTACAGAGGGAGAGCTACTGGTTTGCAGGTGTTTGTACAGTAAGATCTGAAGGTCAAAAGGCTCGATCTAAATACACTGTGAACTGAGTTTGTATTCAGTTAATATACCATTGTTAAGGTTTTATCTCTACAGTTTTTGGCACAGATTTGTACATTCCAAGCATTACCTTTGTGACAGTCAGCAGAGTGCCAAAAAAATTTTAAAAATATAAAAAATGCAGTAAAGATAAAGAAGCTGCTTCTGGAGCCCAGGCTTCATGTTCTGTCTGGGATGCTTTGTTTGCTGAACTACAGTCTAAGTCCTGGCAGGCCCCAGGGAGATCTGTAATGGGACAGACATCTGTGCTTAAGATGCCTTGCGCTGTTGGTCTGCTGTGCAGGAAAAGGAATAAGTATCAAATGAGATTTTTTCCCCCCTCTCTGGGCTCCTACTGAGCACAGTGGACCCAATCTACCTCCATCTGCTTAGCCTTGTACAGTGCCACTGCAGACACTGTTTGCCTGTGCATGTCTGTGAGCTGTAGCGTGATGCCTGGGAAGTACAGCTCGCTGGGAAGTACGGCTGGTACTGCCGGCCGCTGTGTGAAATGTACGATCCCGAATTGGTTGGGAAGTCCTTGAGAGCAGAAACGATGGGGAGAACTTCTCATGGTGAAGACTGACTGACTCAGCGCTGCTAGCAGCAGTGGTGAGGCTCCCCATCTTGCCGTCGGCTGCAGTAACTGCTGTTTGTTCATGCCCTGGCCGATCTGGAATGCTTTTGTCCTGGCCAGTAGGATAATGTGGGCTACCTTGTCTTGGGGCAAAATTGGCTGCTGGCCTGGAGGAGGAGGGAGCATGCTCATTACGTGCCGGAGGCATTTTTGCCGTGTTGCAGCATGTGCTGGGAGATGCATGATAGAAAAATGAGAGCACCTAGAACTTTGGCCTGACCTGCCAGATCTGTTCTGGCCTCAAGACTCGAGGTATGGCAGTTCAGTTTCAGCATTAGATGTCTCTTTGTGGAATGGGGAGGAAAGAAATCCAGAGATACTTCTTGCCCTTCTTGAAGTTTTCCCATTCTAATAGTGGCAAGAAGAAATTGTGTTTCTGGAGTGTTTTGAGTTGTAATCATTGTCTGTTCTCAGTCTGCACAGAGTAGATGAAAACTGTCCCCAGTGTTTCTGTGTGCTCCAGGTCGTCATTAGACATGCCCTGACGTGGACTGACCTGCACAGAGGATTTTTTCCAAAAGCTGTTTCCTCTGCTGTAGGATGCAGTGTTGTAAGCCTATTGCTTTGAAGGTTAACATTTTTCATATCCCTAACACTTGCATATTGTCTTGCCTTATCCCTCTTTTCCCTCCCCGCAGCTTTTCCTATTTCTGATAGACTAGTCAAGCACAAACATTTCCAGGGACAGAGCAGTGGCTGCAAGAGAATAGCCTTCAGCCTCTCCTGCTTTAAGCTTTGCGAGCCGGGTTGATGGGAGAGCACATGACGCTGCCGGTGGCTTTTCCTTCCCGGCGGGACACAGGGAGCTGTGTGTGCGAGGGGAACAAGCTGTGCTGTGTGGTGTGTCGGCGCTCCGCTCCCGCTGGTGGCGAGGGCAGGCCGGGCTGCTGCCAGCGTGGCACGGCTCGCCGAGCCGGCGGCTCTCCCGGGCACGGCGGGGCTCGTCCAGCCGGGTGCCACTCGCGCACCGCCTTCGGTCCTGGCCCCGGACGGGAGCGCGCCGAGCGGCTCAAGGCGATGCGAGCAGGCTTCATCTTTCCTCGGCATGGTGTGAGCGAGCGGAGCGCCTGAATTATTCACTCCTCCTCGGCCTGCTGTTCCTATTGAATTCCCGTGTCGAGGCACCCTGCCAGCACCCGCTGATGAATTCATTGCTGCGCCTGCCCCAGGGGGCACCCTGTGTGCTCGGGGCTGGAGGGGGCGGGGGCGGCTGCCTGCACCGGGCTCGCCCTGGAGTTGTGTAGCTGCAGCTCGGCGAGCCCGGCTTGCCCTGAAGCCCTTCCATCCGCAGCGTAGGTGGGCGCCGGCCCCTTCGCTGCTCGAAGGGTTGTTGGCAGGTTTGCGTGTGTTTTTTATCTGTCTGCCTTGCAGCCGTGCTGAAGCCTGCCTGGGCTCCCTGATCCTGATCTTCTTGTCCCAGCTCTCCACGTGCGGTATCTGGTATTGTGTCCTATCTGTATTTCGTCTTAGTGGAGTGTATTTCTCTGCAAACCACATCCTTATGTTTCACACCACTTGAGGTTCTCCTTACTTCTGTATCCTGAGCTTTCAGGGGTGATTGTGCTAGAAAAAAATCACATTTCACAATTTCTGAGAGGAAATTTTTTTTTATTGTTCTAGTAGAAACCATTTCCCTTTCGTCTATGATGTTACTCTTAGTAATCTGAATAATTTTTTTGTTAAACATTTAAAAGATCTCTGCTGTTCACATTATCACAACTCATAAAAGCTGGTGAAGACACATATTATACTTTTGGAAGGAGGTTATCGCTTCTCTTAACAAGAACTTCTGGATGTATGTTTGGTACCATCTTCATTGTGTTGATCTTCTGCTTTGTACCTCTCTATTTTCTTTTTTAAGCAATTACAGCAGGTGGCTGGTCTTTGGGGAAGCTTCCTTTGACCCGAGTGCCCTCTGGTCCCAGTTGACAGGGGCGGATGGAGTTTCAGGTCCTCCTCCTGGCTGCACAGAGGAGTGTTTTTTCACCTCTAATTGGATCATGTAAATCGGCTCTTTCTTTGTCTGGTCCTCTTTGTCCAGAATCTCCTTCTGGATTTTGACCAATAAATCAGCCTTGACAATGGATTGACTTTTCCTTTAGTAATTACACTGATATTTGAAAACTGGTGTAACTGATGAGCAAAATAGGTGTAATAATCAGAATTGTGACCAATAATTTTCCTCAAAAACTGATTTCTGTACTAGAGGCAATATGTAAGTGATGGAGTACAAAGTAACAAGGACTTTTTTTTTTTTTCTTTTTAAAATCCTGCACTGTTACAGCCCTCTGGAACTAGTATTTGATAAAGTGCTAAGGGGTCCCCAGGGTCTGACAGATGCTGGAGAAAACAGAGCTCCCTTCCAGAGAGAAACCCAGTCCTTTCATGCCTGTGCAAATGCTGGATGCTGGAGTGGTGCACCTTTCTCCTGGGCCATGGAAAGCTTTTCTTGCTGAATGCTGTCCCCTCAGCCAAAGGCAAAGTCTTTGAGAGTCACTGGCTGCAGTTTGCAGCGTGTGGTTGTGTTGGATAATGTGGGAGGAACGCTGTGCTGTCCTTCTTCTCCCTGCTCTGACGCTTATGCCTGGAGCAACGCAGTGTGCTGTTACCTCTGAAGTGATGGCTACAGTATTGCTTGCTGTGGCTTCTCTGCAGCATGGAGCAGAGTAATTCAATGGAGAAAGAGGACCAAAACAAACCCCGGGAAAGTCTAAATCACAAACTGCATGAGCTGTTCAACTGGCTTTTGAATCACAAAGGCTAGAAGGAAGGGAACAAAGGACAAAGTCATCTATTTTGTCCTTTGTACAGGCAGGAATGGAGAAGAGGTGTACTATTCCCTGTCAGTAGAGGAGTGGGAAATGTCTGAAGCAAGCTTCCTCCTATTGCTTTTAAAGTTGGATGAGTGGGAGACATGAAGTTGCAAAGGTGTGAAGCCTTCATGCAGCAACCTGGAGAAAGTCTAGGACTGCGCTTCCTGATCAGCACACAGGGCTTGCAAAAGTGTTTTTGCTGTGGCAAAAACATCCAGCACCTCCAGAAGTAAATACAAGGGGTGGCAGACTGGGATGCATAAATGGTGAGGCATACATGTCAGTTGGGAAGCTAAGCCTGATTCTAGTACGTGGCTTCCAGGATGCAGGAGAGCCGGAACTGCCTGTCGTCAGAGTGTGGGACTCTATGCTTTTATGTTCTCTTTGTGCAGTAGAGATTCTAAGTTCTGGAGTTTCTCATTCGTAGCCATTTTGGCTTCAGTGATGGCAGCAGGAGAAACAGAAAACTTTTTTTTCCTTCCTTCTTTTTTCTTCCCCCAGGAGATTTTTGACTGTTTTCTGAAGGGAGCAGATTTTGGTCTTTTTCTCTCATCTTCCTGATCTGATTGAAGAGCAGTGGGGGACAGAATTCAATCTGTGATTTGCATGTATTCAATTCTTCTGTCCTGAATCTGTACAGTGTCTTTCTGTGCGGCTGATAACAGCTTTCTCACGCAGCACTTACATCTATGTGAAATTACAGTATCCTTTTTTTTTTTTTTCCTTTCTCTGCTGCTGCTTCAAAGCTGCAAGTAATCCTCCAGGCACCAGTGCTATCTTTCAATAGACTCTGACTGATGCAATGCTGTCTTCACATGGGATGGGATTTGGGAGGTGCAGTTTTTCACCCAGGAGGATTACAAGCTTCATCTTGATACAAACATTTCTACACTACAGGTGGTAATGTTGGTGCCTCAGGACTTTGTTTTTGGCACTAGGAAGGTACACTGCAAATTCAGGAGTGCTCCTAGACCTTTCTTCCTTTTTGTGTCAGTTTTAGAGCTACAAAATCTCCATTGGTGTCAGTAGTTGCCTAGAAAGTTTAGGGGTCTGTTATGTTTCAGTTTTGGTCAGGTTCATATATAACTATGTATAATACCGGTGCAAAAATATATGTTTTATATACACACAACCATATCTTCTGTGGTCATCATTTAGGTGCTTTCTTAATGCATTAAGCATTACTACTATATGAGATTTGTTTTGTTCTTTCCTATCCCTGTGAGGGAAAGCAATATATGCTCTTTTAAGATTAGTTTTTGAAGATTTTTTTTGTTCGCATTCTTTATGTGAAAGAAAAGTTATGCATACTTTTAGTATGCCTGCTAGTGAAGTCTTCTACATGCTTCATCCTAACATCGACATTCTCTGCAGAATCAGTGTTCTGCAGTTGGTCTTTTCAAATCTGTGTCATCTCTTTGTGACAGTGGTAGATGGGCCTGTAGCTAAGACCAGTGCTTTTGCAATGGGAAAACCTGGGGAAAAAGGTATTAGCATTTGTTTTTGTAGGTCTTCTTCAATTACTGCTCTGAAAAATAGCTACCAAGTGTAGATAGATCTAATTGATGAAAATGCCTTTTCCCTCCTGCATTCTCACAGCTCTGGACGTAATTAATGGACCAAGCATGACAGCTTGGTTTTCAGTACTCATTGCTACTATCCTTAGAGCATCACTTTGCTCATGAGAACTCACTGAAGCAGCTCCAGTCTCTGGTAAAGCAGCAGCAGTCTTGTATTGCTTCTTGCTTCTGAGGGAGAAAGGAGCAAAGTATGAGCCAGCATCACCTCTGTCTGGTTAGGCCATACAGTACTGGAGGTGTTTTGGCATGAGGAAGGGAAGCCATGAAATGTGATGACACCATGACTTCTGCTGCTTCAGATGATTACTTAATATTTCTGATGATCAGTTCTTCAAGCGAGTAAAAATTCTGAATCCTAAAGCCTTGTTTTAGATGCCTGTGTAAAAGGTTCTGAAATGCATGGAGGTCAAGGACTGGTAGTTTCTAAGGAGGAGTCTTGCCAGCAAAGTTCTCACTGCTACAGTTGGCTTAAGCTAATGGGAAACTATGCTTTATTGAAATAGAAGCCTGCCTTCTCCCTGACTCCAACCATGTGGTCGTGCACCCTCGTATGCACAGGTGTTAGGGATTACGTGGCCTGTAGCCACCACCTTTGTTCATGAATCTAATCCTTCTCCTTTTTGAGGGATTAGTTTCCAGGAGGATCAGCAAGCTGATCTGACTTGCAGTTTTCTTCTGTGATCCCTACTGTGTGTGCCAAGAGGTGAAGTAGGGATGCACACTTGGGAACCAGAGAGGAAAAAAACCAGAACGATTTACTTTGTTGGTGCAGTGATTTTTGAGGTTGGCTTAATCTGGCTGTAAAACCCATACTCTTAAAATGTTTGTATCACTGTCTAGCTCAAGGGAGTTTGAGGTTTAATCCCTTTATACTTGGGCCGAGCAATGTGAAGAAGGAAGGAGCAAGTAGAACTGAATTTGTAGAACTGCAACTGTCTAGAGCTTTGACTAAAAATGTTGGCTATATTTACAAAGGAACCTTGAGAAACAGAACAAAAAAACCCAAACGGTTCTTTGGCAGGGTTTTAAGATTTGACTCTCCTCTGCTATTTGCCACAGTGCCTTAGGTCTGCTCCAAGCTCAGAGGTTCACTACACTGCCAGTTTCTCTGTACCTAATTTAAGATGTTTGTGTGTTCAGTGGGAGGGTGGCTCCCTTTTTTTTCTCCTTCATCTGAATGTGCTGCACAGGAAGATACACGATGCTGTAGTTTCAGGAGCCTAATGCTTTTGGATCTCTTTTGTTCTGCGTTTCATCTGTAGGCTCAGGGAGGGAAATGTTACTTCTTAATGCAAAGAAGTCCCCAGGGATTGCACACAGGAGAGAGGTTTTTAGACTAAATTGTGAAGGAAGCAAGCTTTAGGTAAATGTGCTGTGACAATCCCTGCCCACACATGCACACTTACAAACCAAGCGGTAATTTCAATTCCATTTCAAAGTTGGAGGAACTGTAATGCTATTGCCTTCCTAAAAGCTTTGTGAAAAATGGTGATGGCGTGAGAGAGATGCAGACAAGTGCCCCACGGAAGGCAAGGCGGTCAGGACTTGTGGATTATGCACTCCATGTGGAGCAGCTGGACGATTGGTCTGGCCACACCGTGGTGTTTGCTCCCTTTTGCCCGGAGGGACCATAGCAGGGGACATGGTGAGGGGGGCTGTGGTTATAGCTGCAGGAGGCTGGAATGGGAAACAGGGGGCAGAGGGTACAAATCCGCGAGGAACTAGTTTGGGTTAGTTCCACTGCCTTGTTTATTCCATTGTCTTGCAGGCAGGGAAGGCAGGGGGCTTTGATGCTTTTGTGTGGTGCTGGCAGGAATGTGCAATCCGGAGGTTTTGAGACCTCCTGGAGGGCAGTGTGGGTCTTTTTCCAGTGGCTTCTGACTATCCATAAAGACAATGGGGTGGAACTGAGGAGTTTGTATGCTGTTCCTGAGGACTTCCTGGGCTTTAACTAAACCTAAAGCTTGTAAAAAGAGAGAAATGCATTGGAGACATGTGGGATGCTGCAGGCAAGAAGTATGTCTGTCTCCTGCCTGCCTGACAGACCCCGATCTTGCAGTCTCCCGGGTTCGTGGGGTGCAACAGCCTGGGGCTTTATTACTGCAGTCACCACAAAGCTTTCTGACACCTGTCTTGACCTTTCACAGGCCCAATTTCTTCCTATGAGCTCATGCTGTTTAATCACAATCTTATTTTTGTTGTTGATGGCTGTATTTACACGCAGGATGTTTAAGAATATCCAATACCTGAGACTACTGGATGTCTCTCACTTCTTTTTCCCATTAATACTTAAAGTTCCTGTCCCTTCTGGGCAGAATACAAGCAGCAGCAGCTCTTCCCTTATAAGCAGGGACCATTCCCATCTGGACCAAACTAAAGAATTCAGACCACCTGCAGATACCTCTCTGGTTAATTTTGCTCTCCGTAGTAGCATGATCTTTCTTAGAAAAGTCTTCAGAGAGGCTTGCCTTGCTTCCCTTCAATGAAATGGCAACAGTAACTTACTGCAAATGTCTGGTTTGGTCCCCATAGCCGGTGGATGGTGTTTTGTTTTGTATCTCTCTCTCTTTGCAGAGAAATCTCCCAACTTTTTATTCCTTTTTCTTAAAATTTTGAAACAAAGCATGTGCTTAAACTCATACCTATTCCAGAGAGGATGTGTTCCTCCTCTGTGAGGGAAGGAGATCCTTTGGTAAGTGTTCCTTTTCTCTTTGTTTTAACATGTTCTAGCTGTGACCATTGCTTGCAGGGGAATGCTTCATCCTTCCTGCATAAGTTATTTGCCCAGGTTGGGACATCAGCTGTAGCCTCCCATCCTGTGCAGTTTGTCTAGGCTGGGTATTTCTGGTAGCTTGGGCAGGATTTCTCTTTCTTCATATGCTCTGCAGTAGGGAGGTGTGACCACAGGTACCATGAAGGTAATCATGGGCAATCATGTTTAGCAAGAGCTTTGTGTGAGCAGTGAGGAGGTTTGTGTAACACAAGTGGATTCCAAGGAGTCCTTGGTTAATGGCTTAGAACACCTGTTATTTTAAGTATTTTTTTTTATTATTATTTTTATACATTGCACTCTGGTTATAGAGAGCTTTGGCATGTGGTCACGTCCCATTCCGCCTGTCTGTGGCCCATAAGAAGGTGGCAATCAGCTACAGGGTGGATGTAAAAAGAGAGGCAAAGGTGAGTTTTCTGTAGTGGAATAACATTGTGTTATAGCAGGAATCACTCATTACTTTTCATATGGAATTGCTTAATTGGGATGTTGAAAGGTTAGCTTTGATTTTGTTTTGATACTTCTCTACGTTTTTGTAGGCAAATGTGTAGCACTCTGGTGTCTAATTAGAAGAAAAGCCCTGAAAAATACTGATGTGTGTGGGAGAGATGAATAAAGGTAAAGCAAAGAGGGAAGGGTAAAAGGAGGCTTTATTTCTTCCTGGAGATAGCAACCCTTGCAAGGGGAGTAACCCTCTAATAAACTGTTACATGAGGATTTATTCTGGTAAAATTCAACAGTCATGACCTCTACTTTTCCCTTTTAAAATACTAGTGAATGGCACTTTGGAGACAGACACCCTCTTTGTCTTCAGAACATGTGCTGAGGCGCTAAGAGATTGTTCCCTTATCAGAAGGAGCCTGTCAGGGATTGAAATGGCTGGATCAGCCTCTGCTGCCCTTCTGATCCTTGGTACTTCTGAGGCAGTAGGGGAGCCATCACCATGATGCTTTGCATCATGGTCCCTGTGTCTTCTTAAGAACAGAATTAAATCTTTTGTGTGTGTCTGGAATATTTGTTTCTGCTGGAGAGGGTTCTCTCAAATCCGTGTGCTGATTTATGGCAGAGAAATGGGAGATTGCAAGGGCCAGAATTCAGGCTATCCCTGAACGTGCACAGCTCCCATTTGGGGATATTCTAGCTGCGGAATGACTTGCTGTCCATGTTTTCCCCAAGTTGATCATATTGGGTGCAATTAATACCCTGGATACTCTTTGGGATGCACTTTGGGGTGTCCCTTGTAAGCAGAGGGTGCTGCCATGCTGTGCACGTTGCTCTTGCAGCAGCACGAGAGGGGGTTCATTCCCTTTTAGAGATGCCCTTTTGTTCCCTGCTGTTGCAGGGAGAGGAGCTTTCCAGGAGGGGGATGAAGAGGCCAGACTTAATGGTCTTAAGAGTGGATTTACTATTTTTTTTTTCTATTTTGCGAAGGAAGGCCTGGGAGTTGTTTCTCTCTAACTGTTTCCAGATGGTGCTGCTGGAACACAAAGGTTTCTAGTGTGTTTGGGATGGCGGCTCTGAGACCCCCAGCCCCCCAGCGCTTCCTGTGCAGCTCCACAATCCTGCAGGCTTAATCAGAAACAGTCCTGGCTGCTGAGGCAGGCTGCCCCAAGCCCTCTGCTTTCTCCTTCCTCCAGGCTTTTTAACCCCTTGCCATTACAGCTCCAGCCCATCAGCTTGCCCACCTCACTTCTCTCCTTTTTCAATCTGGCTGTGGGCACTTGCAGTGTTCCAGAGATGAAACTGCATTTGGCTAGGCTACTTGAACAATTTCTGTCCTTGGAGAAAGGGAAGATGGTTTGTAATGTGAACCTGGGAAAATAATTTCTGTAACTATGTAGGGCAGCTTATGCAATCAGGCCAGTGTGTCCAGGGCACAGAAAATGTCTCTTGCACCTATTTGCCTGCAGCACTTAGCATACAGTATGATTTTTTCAGTGTTGTGTGCTGTTGAGCCTCTATCTCTATTTTGTGCCAATTTCCCTTAGAGCAAGGCAGATTTAATTTTATATCACAGTCTCTTCACACCCAGCTGACAAATTAGCTTCAGCTTTTTTCTTCTGAAGGTAATATGACAACTATAATTTCGTTTGCAAAGTAGGAGTACTCTTGTTTCTTTTCACCTTTGAGCAACAGCCTGTGAATATTTGTAAAATCAGCCAAGAAGCTTGTGATCAACTGACTTCCCTTCTGGATCCATGGTGTCATCTCCCTTGTCCTGTTCTCTCCTGTATTCTCCATCCTGTTTTTTAAGAAAACAGAACAGTGAACTGTCTACTAAGGCAAAACTCTGTAGTCCTCTTCACCTTGTGAAAACTTGTAGTCATCGTGTTCGAGCAAGCCAGATTTTCATGCCATGAGCATGTTGCCCTGTAATGGGTTGGCTTAGTGTAAATTATGTGTGAAGTGCTTCCTCAGCCCCATGTAACAATTATGGCATCCAAAGGTGCCCCCAGTGCTGGATTTTGGAGCTTTGTTATGAGCCCTGTCCTGTTTCTGTTGAGTAAGAGTATAAATGAAGATGAACTGCCATTTTAAAATGCTTCTGCTTAGTGAAAGAGGGAAATCGATATTTTGTGCTATTGACTTCTGTGCATGCAGAGTGTCCTTGAATTTGCTGGATCACAGACGTCACACAGTGCACAGTATTCCCAGGGGCTTTAACTTGCACTGGATCTATTGTTGCCACTGTAGGTCGTGGACCAGCAGAGTCAGACTGTATTTTCTTTATGCCTGGAGCAGTATGAGGATGCTACTGTTTGTAGTCCAAAGAAAGTGTATGTTTCGCACATTTAAATTACACCAAATTAATGAAATCTCATCTATTTGAGTAGCTGAAAACATCCGTTGGCTGATCTGGAAAATGAAAAACCTAGCTGGGGGAAAGGCTGCTTCTGACCAGAGAGCTACTTCCATTATTTGAAAAAAAAAGTCAGGGAAGAATCAGCATTGTTATAAAGCATATATGTAAAATACTTCAATTTTAGCTGTGGAAGTGCTTTTTGTGTATGAAAATCCCCTTTCTCTGCAGCATTAGACATCTGTACTGTAACTCCATACGGACACTGCCAGCTCAAAGCCCGAGTATGCATTTGTAAACTTGTTGCATCATTAATATTTTAACAGACCTGAAAGTATTTAAACTTTTCTGTGTGGTTTGGTCAGATGTGTATTTGTCTGTATTCCATTCTGCTATGCTCTGCTATGCCAATCGGTTATTCTTCCTGTTGTATACATATGGTTTCACAGAAAAGAAGTGCCAGGAGATTGGAGTTAAAAAAATACGTATTTCAAAATACAGAAAATTGCAGTGACACGTTTGTGGCATCACTGGGGCTCTATTCAATAGGGATGCAGCCATCCCAAAGTTGCCTTCTTCTGTCCGACCACCTTCTGGGCTTCCCTAGCCGACTGCTCTAGACTATTCAAACTCTGGTCAGGGCAGGAGACTATTTTTATTAATCTGACATCACTTTCCTTTCTTGTCTTCACTGTGTCACTGGGCTTCCTGCCCAGGGAGCCTCTGGCAGGCCTGGCCTCCCTCCAGCTGGGCTCTGCCGGGGTCCTGCCCCTTCCCGATGGCTGGGCGGAAGACCTGCGGTCCCACAGCGGGCCGTGGGCTCCGTGGGGCCGTGGGTACCACGTCCCCGCTACAGAGCTGGGTGTCCTGCTTTGTGGAGCTGTGAGGCTGGTGTGGACACCTGGGACAGGGCCCCCCTTATGCTGTGGGGCTGGAGTGGGTGAGCGGCTGCAGGTGGGAGCTGCATTCCCTGGAGCCCTCTGGGGCACCAGGGACATGGCAGCCCCACAGCTCTCCTGCCCCATCTGTCCTATAGTGTACTGGCACGGTATTTTTAGTATATGGGGAAGCCTGGAGCAGGGTGGGGGGGCCTAGGCCGGAGGCTGCTGTTGCTGCAGCAACGGGGCCAGAATTCCAGGAAGGAAAAGGGGCCGGATGAGCCTCTGTCCTGGCCTCTACTGGGCTGCAGAGCGGGGAGCTCGGGGGCACTTCTCTTCTCTCATGGGCACGGCTGCCGGCATCAGGCCCCCACAGCCAGAGCCCTGCGCTGGCAGCTGCACCCCTGCTTTTCCCTCCCTCGAGAAGTTGCCTCAGTCTCTGGAGTGGGTGTCAGAAGCCAGGGCTGTGAAAGCCAGCATTCCTCTCAGCCATCAAGGGCAGCCGTGCACATTGTACTTGTTGTGGTGGCTTTTATGAAAATCTCAAGCTTGTAGTCCCCATATACACTTAAAAAAAAAAGGGGCACTAGAGGGGTGGGTTGGGTGAGAAGTGGATGAAAAGTAAGATGTAAGTCCTGCTACTTGCATCCAGCAAATTGTACAGGTTGCTGGTGTCAGGGCACTAACAAGGAAGCAAATAAGTGGAAGGTCTTTGCTAGATGACGTCTGCACATGTGAAAAATAGCCAAAGCCATGAAGCAAGTTTAATTGAAAGTGAAGACAGCTGAAGGGAAGCGTCCCATACTATAGACACAATTATTGGTGCTGCAGAGTGATTAGCAAGAGCTGTATATCAAATTAGGATAAGTATCAAGGGAGAAGGGTGACATTAAGATCCATTTGAAAACTACTTTAGTTCAGTTTTTCATTAATAATTGGTAATTCACCCTTAGATGCTACTTTCCCCATTAATTTTATCCAATGACAATTTGGGGTGGGAGACAGCTCACACAATTGAGGAGGCAGACTGAATGCATCAGATACACTTGGACAAAGAAATGGTTATTCCCTTTTTGTTTATATGCAATAATTTGTGCAAGTAAGGGTCTGATAAAGAATCGCCTATTTTCTTAGCAACTGATAATAAGATCAAGGCATTTACAGTTTTAGCAGTGCTCTGCCACAGTTAAATACTAAAAAGCCTTTTTCAAGGCAGTCCCCCCACCCACCCTGCCTTTCCCCAGCACAGGATTTCTGTCTTTCCTGTATGCAAGAAGTAAAATAAAAAAGATGGTGAAACCACTGGGCTGTGATGAACAGCACTGGGATTTCTGTCTGGCTCATGATCTTTACTTTTTCACAACTGTCACTTTCAGATTAATAGTTTTGTAGCCAGTGTTTTCAGCCTTTTTTTTTTTTTTTTCTTATTGTGAACATCTTATTCACTGTGCTCTAAAAAAGTGGCTTCTGTTTGTCTAGTACAAGTCTCTGATAAATGTGTAGCTTGTGCTATCTCATCACTTCAAAATCTCATTTTGCTTTCAGGAGGAACAAGTAATTTCTTGTTGCCTTTTTATATTGCTCTGTGTAGTCCAAGGGTTTCTGGCTTTCTGGCGCAGGGACTGTCCCTTCTCACTTCTTTCCAAGCTACCAGGTTGCTGCACCACCCGTAGCTCTTGGGGTCAGCCAGAGCAGAGACAGATGAGCTGTTCCTGTGAGTTGTGCTGCTGCTGTTCAGAACCCAGCAGGTGGTTATGGAACTTGAAAGGACTACATTAACTTCACTCCACTTATCCTGGCATTGTCACGAAAGCAGGAATGCTGCAGATCCAGGGAAGAGATTGCTTGGTCATGTTTCTGAGATTATCTTTGCAATGGAAAGGACTCAGCACTTCAAGCTGAAGCTTGGATTCAGCAGGAATTGATTTTCTGGCTGGGGGAAATGTGGATGAACTCGCTAAGCTAATGGTCCTATGAGCAAAGTTCTAATCTGCAGACTTTAGGTTTAATTCAGCTGTCAGGAAACAGTTGCTGATCAGGCCTCAGTGATTGTTGCATCTAGCAAAATGGCAAGTTGTGATGTAAAATTTATTCATTTTGGGGTCAAGTTAGTCCAAAAATAGGATTATTGCATTTTTAAGCTAAAATTTAATTTTTATTTTAAGAAAAGGGTAGAAGGAATTTCAGACCTTCCATTATGTGTTAGAGCTGTGATGTTTTCCCTAGAGGAATGACTTCATTCCAGTCCTTTGAGGCCTTTCAAAGTTATTGCCACCTGCAGAGATGATCACTTCTTCATGGCATCTTGGTTCATAGGCAGTTCCTTATGTTTTTAAGATTCAGCAGCTCTTAGAATTTGTCAAGTTGAGAGGTATCAAAACCCCCAAAAACTCCAAAGCCTGGCTGTTCTGCTTGGGCAGGAGCATCTACTTTGAGCTTCAGTCATCTGCAAATTACTGTGCTGAGTTTATCTTCTGACCTAAGGCAGTACCTGTGACTTGCAGTTTGTGGCAGACCTTTCTATTGCAAGTGCCAGTGGAAAAGGTCTTGTGGTAGCAAGGCTGGGAAATGAAAGAATGGGAAAACTTTGAAATAAAGGGGTGGCAAAGTGGATTTGACTGAATTGTGACTTTTATCCCATCAAATCTAGTTGGCCTGCACAGAGGCTGTTGCTGGGGTACAGCCACAGCAGTCACACATCCTATGGAAGTGTGGAAGCCCATGTATGAGATCATCCATATGGTTTGAATAAAATCCCAATATGTGTTGCAGAAAGTTGATTTATGGTATTAGCTTCCAGTTTTATTCCCCCTACTCTAAAGCAAATTTCAAGTGCCTGAGAAATGCCTTTCAGTGGTAAACAAAGTAATGAAACATCCCAGTGGCAGTTTGATTTGATTTTGCAGGCTAGTGCTACCTAACTCAATTTCTTTATGAATGTCTGGTTGCATGTTGGCATTGAAAGAGAATGTAATTGGCAGGAGGGAGCTGTGCAAAAGAGATGGAGTTATCTGGGGATTCCCTCTCCCATCAGGCTGCTGCCAGAAGGCAGGATCCCTCTGTGTTTGTGGTGGGTACTTATCTGTGTCAAACCTTCCCTCTCTCTTTTTCACTTCCATTTTGTGAGATTAGTTTTGTTCATGTGCAGCCAGAGGAGGAGATTGAGCTGTATCCCCAGCCTCTGCTGCCTTAGATTGCCTACTAGCAGGGGTTTTCTGTCTGGATTTTGCTGGACTGTGCTGTTCCAGTTGCAGGAGTTTAACGCTTTCACTTCTTGCTCTGTTTAGTTTTCAACAAAGGCAAACTCCGTATGGAATAATCATGCAGCAGGCCCCAGATTCACCATTAGTGACCTGTAAAATTGGCAGCACTGGAGATTATTGGCAGGAGACGGTTTCCCTAGGCGCTTCCTGCCTTCTCTTGGAGAGTTAAGTTCAATTAGAGCAATGATACGCACAGCGGGGATTTGCAAAGAGTCCAGTACTTGGTGGTAGCATTGCTGTATGAAAGGCAAAGAGATATCTTTGGCCTTTTTGTGACCTTAATGCTCCAGCTGCCGCCCTCTTTCTAACCTCTGCTATCTCGGAACTCTCACTAATGTAACCCTCTTTCACCTCTTCTTTACCTCCCGATGCAACCATATATCCCTCACACATTTTTAGTCTGCGTTCTGTGAGGTTTGTCTCCCAAAAAACAAAGTGGAGATTGTGGGATGTGTGGCATTTCCCCCTCCATTCAATTTTTCTTGTTTCCTTCTGGCTTCTTTCGTATTGTAGACTGCCCTCAGATCTCTGTAATCATCTTTCTCTTCACACTTCTGTGATTTGCTTCTGCTTTCGAAACTGTTCTGTTTCTAGCTGTGGTTTCTTGGCATCCAGGTTCTTTGATTTCAGGAAATCCCGCAAAGTTCAGTTCTGTCTCTTTTCTGCCACAGCCTTGTGATGACAGTCCCTCTTATTAGTCCTTTATGTGAAGAACATCATCCTGAAAATAACAGTTTCATTTTCCTTTCTTTATTATAACTTTCAGCTTGCATTCACTGCCCTTATCTTTAGTATCTGTAAGGGCAACTTGTTCATTAATTCCTTATTCTCTGTGTGGAAATCTTTCTGGTTTTCGGGGTGTTGAGAGAGACTTGCACAGGAACTTCTCTGAGATACTGACCTTGCAGGTGTGTCTATAAATACTGTTAAAAGCATGCCTAGAGTAGTCTTTCAGTAGAAGACCATCTCTCCTGATACAGGGTGGATGTTTATGGTATTTAAACATACTCTGGTAAACTGTAGTTTGTGGGATAAACAATCACGGTGCTTATAAGGTGTACTTACACTGGGAAAAAAAAAGACTAACTGTGCGTTTCCATTGTGGTATTGTTTGTTCTTACTTAAGTTTATAGTTAAAACTCAAAAGCTTTGAGTGGTGCTGTAGCTGATGGTCTCCATTTGCTTCTTCCAACTTCTGTGTCATTCCTTCTGTTTCTGAATAGTTTGTGGAATTTTGTGCTTAACCTGCTTTCTGGCTGTTGTATTTGAGAAGAATGTACTCACACGGTGGCCAGCCTAATTAATTACTGTTAATCCCCAAAAATTGGCTGCCAAAAGTTTTGTTGTCCTTGAAGCTTTCATACTGTGCATGCTACTGTAGCATGAGAGCATGAGGAGAGGGTGATTGTTTCCTGGCAGGTTTCCACAGAGAATCCCCTGGGCGGGCTTGAGGTAAAGAGGAAGAGATGGAGGATGGATACAAACTTTAAGTAGCATTGCTAGTCTCTGCACTGAAATATTAGCACCTTGCTTTTCAGTGGGAATTGTGTTAAAGCGTTTTGTGCGGACTGTGAAATTGTGCCAGTGGCCTCATGTCCTGTGTAGGGTAGTAGACCTTTCTCTGGTAGAAGCTGGCCTTTCACTCCAACGTCCCAGCACAAAACCTAAAACACGTCAACAAAAACTTTCCTCAGTCAGCTTCATGCCCATAATGTATTTGCTTTTGACAATTTGAGATTGTTTTGCTGTGTTTTGTCAGGGCCTCTCTCTTCCTCCTCTCCTTCCCCAAGAGCTGCTGGAGAAAGGGCAGGGCTGACTTAAGAGTTCCTCCTCACAAGTCATAACAGGAGATAGACTTAAAAAGTGATTGTGGAGGGTGGCTGTTTCCTTTCTTCCTCCTCATCCTCCTCCTAGCATTCTGCTGGGAGTTGCTTGTGAATGCACAGGGGTACCAGGGTGGAATTGATATAGACTTTGTCTAGTTTAGTTTATCCTCTGCCCAGACAGAACGATGCATGCCTGAGGCATGTGAGTGCCCTTTCCCCATTCCAAAGCGGATGTGTTGGAGGGAGAGGAACCAAAAATAAATTTAGAAACAGAAATAAACGTTTAGGAAGTATTACGCTATCTTAATCCCCACTGCACTGCTAAAATAGAGATGGGTCTGGGAATTTAATGGAGAAATTCCAGAAATGTTGGAGGTTCATATATTCCTGCAGAGCAGGATGATGGAGCTGCTAATATGTGACAAAATGTGTAGGCTCAGAGTCCTGTCTGGGCTGAAGAAGTAAAGCCTAGAAGACTGATTTCCTGTTGGGAGTGTTGAGATATTGCACAGGCTTACTGGAGTGCTTGAATTTATATTGACTGCCTTTTAATTTCATATTAAACTATTAACATAGTTTTGAAAAGGAAAAAAAAAGACAAATTTACAGCTAATGTTTAGGGAAACATTTCTTCAAGACTGGGCAAGGTGCACAATAGCTTCTGTAATTTTATGTTCTGTTTTGTTCAGTTTTTGTGATAGTAAATGTGTTTGAATATCAAAATTTTTTTGAAAAGGACCAAAATTTTACATAACTGATATTACAGAGGGTAGAGTAGGATTAGTTTATGCTTATTTTATGGCTTTGAATTTTTTTTTTTCTTCTACACAGTTTGGCATATGCAGTTGAAAATAAATTTTAGGTATGTTGGCTTACATGGAAAAAAGGAAGTTGGCAGAATACTTTAGCTCATTCTTCCCCCATTTCATGCAGGTTCTTGTCTTTGGCTGAGTTAAGACAGGCCTATATTTCCTTGCTTTCTATTCCTTGTAACCCTGCATTCACTCTTTGTTTTCTTGTCTTGCAGAACGAGCCTCTGACTTCAGGTTATCATGGATATCCAGCAAGAGACAATCAAGTAAGTGTCTGATGGCAGTAAATGTGTGTGTCTGTGTATCTCTGTACACTCAGGGGTGTTTTGTCTGACAGCTTCCTGGCTGTCATGTTATGGAGTGGAAATAGTTTTGTTCTATTGTGGATTGTTTGTGAAGACATGTGATTAATTGAATGGGTTTTTATGGCTTCCAGCAGTATGTGGCAAGGTGCCTGGTAAGGGGTTAAATATCATCCACATTACCAACAGCTCAGGAAATTCTTGATTCTTAAAAATGTCACAGCTTAGAATCCCTGTCCTAAGCTCCCACTGTATCTCCTCAGTGTTAATGAATGTAGATGTTCAGTGCCAGTACATGCTTGGCCCTGTTTTATACTTATTGCTGTAATTCTGGCATCTGGGGAGCAAAACAACACTGAGTTTTTGTGAGAGTCTGCTTTGCTGGTGAAGTAGGGAATGACACGTCCTGTTGGGTTGTTTCTAATATCTGTGAACTTGTCTTGCATTCCTTCCAAGTCCTGCAGGGCCCCTGCCCCTTGCTCTTATTCAGGATGCCTTCCTACAGCAGTAAAAATTACACTGTTCAGTGCACTGCATCTGTAAGCATTCTCGTGCCTCCTGACAGAAGACAGAGAAATCCCAGTTGATGAATTTGCACGATAGAAGGAGGAGATGCTTTGGAACAAATGAAATTTAATGGTTGTAAGATACAACTGTCACACATTAAATCTCCCTTCTTAGAACAAAGTTTTTTTTCAGTGTTCTGCAGTGCTACTGCAAAGCAGAGTATGAACCAGTGTAGCAGGAAATTAATATGCACGGAAAATCAATAATGCAGCACATTTCAGTAATGAGCAAATAACAAAACCAAAATCAAATTCTTCAATACTCCCAGGTACTGCTATATAAAGAAAGTGATTTTCATCATCTCTTGATGAGGTCTGGGTATATGTAATAACAGCTTAATGGGAGATGTTTTTATGAAGGAAGTGCAGCATAGTGCAGCCTCAGCAACTGAAGAGCTTGAATCTTTGGTGGTTGGTATGTGTGTACGAGTTTATAGGAGGAAATTATTCAGAATGTCTTCTGGGATATATTAAACTGCTAACTAGCACAAATAAATACTACACAGTGGGATGCTGTGAGAGCTGTGTTCCTACTCTGTCCAGGCTAAGTGAGGTAAGCTAGGCTGTGAGGTAGAGCCAGTCAGATCATTAAAGTGGTTCATATCTGCTTTTGGCTTTCTTGTTCTGGTAGCACCTTCTGTACCTTATTTTGGTGCTTCACTTTACCTACCCATTTAGGGGTGTTTTGATACCTACCAGTACATCCTACTTCACAGGTTTCTTCTGATATGAAAGTCCAGAACTGCTGTTGCTGGCAGGGTGCCAGATCAGCATAGATGGGCATGGGAAGCTGTACTACAGCCAGCATGTGAAATGAGAATTACAGCATGGGCAGCCCTGGGGAGCTCTATATGGGTGAGCACAGGGAGTAATGAATGTTAGCAAGTGTGTGTATGTATTTCAGATGGCTGATAGCTTTATGGAATTTTCTTGGAGGACAAACAGCTGCAGTCTAACTTGTGTGTTTTCATTTAGCAAATGCTTGTAAAAATATTTTTGGCTGTTTTTTGTTTGTTTTGTTTTTTTCTTAGTGCTCTCTACAACATTTTGATCTGTAGTAAGTATTTGTCCTGTCTTGCTTGTGTCCCTGAAGCAGTTTAAATTCAGATCTGGTTTTTGCTAATGAGGTTTCAAGGCTTTTAGCTAATCTGATTGTGAGCCTCTAACTTGATAGCAGCAGAAAAAGAAGTCTTCTGTTGCCTCAGGCTGGGGCTGGTGTGGGAGCAAATGGCTGATCCATCACCTACCTGCCTTTTTGCACTGGGAAGGGAGGAAGTGGTGTGGGAATATGTGTAGGGGTCCTCACCCTGTAACAAAGTAATTATGAGATACAGGAGCAATTGTGTTGGATTTCCTCAAATTAGGAGCTTGATTTGAGCTGGTGAGGGTAAGTCAGTGTATCGTGCTCTTCCCCACTGCGCTTATTTACTGTAAGCACTTGTACTGAGGTTTTTTTTTTCCCCCCACTGTTTTCTTAAGGAGAACTAGCAAAGCAGAGCTTATTTTTTGGGGTTTTCATCCTGTGACCGCGGTAGTCAAATTCTGCCCTTTCTTTCACTTTATGTAGTATCCTACTCCTCCTTCACTTGTTCAAATGCCTTTTTCGTTCCTTCAGGCTCTGAATGCTGTTAATTGCTGGCTACAAACCTTTCACTGTGCTGTTTTTACACCCTCTAGTGGTTAAATCATACCCAGATGTTGCAGATTATTGGAGTTAATTCCTGCGAGTGGAAATGTGTGATTGGTTTGAGTCCTCACTTTGGCCAACATTTAGTTCTCCAGAATACAGTTTATTTTCTATCTTTTCCGAAGTATTTAAGCATTCTGTTGTCATCATGCATGGGCAGCAGTACTGAAACAAATGAGATAGGGTTCATGTTGAGGCTCTTTCTCTCAGAATCCTGGTCTTGTGTGATTGCTTTATGGTAACCCAAAGCTCTGGGTGGTTGTGCAGCCCCCTTGTTCCTCAACTGCCCTGCCAGAGTGGTGTCTTGCTGGATTTTTTGTGGTGATGGGACTTGGGGAGCATGTGTGCTAAATCATTATTGTATAAATTTGCCTAAAAAGATGCTTTCTGTTGCCGAAGCGTTGCACTACTGGATCTGTGATACAGTCCTGTAAGGAGCTGGAGACCTCTCTGGGACTGTTCTCAGAATTCAAGGTTGATTAGGCTCTGTGGATGCCTAATGCACATTCAGGAATGGCAGGATACCCTTCCTTTTCCCAGAGCTAGGCTGATAGCAGGGACAAAGCCTGTGGTAAAGGGAAAATGAGGGAATATTGGTGTAACATAGTGTAACATTGCTAACGGAGATAAGAACCAGGTCTTTTGGTGAGGAGAGCTTATTCCCTGGGGACTATTCAGTTTTTCATCCCTCTGTTAGGTCTGCCAACAAAATGGTATTTCTTTTTTTGTAATGCAAGCACCTGCCTAAAATGCAGTGAACCAAGACTTCTTTGCTTCATTTCCCAAGCTGTGACAAACAGCTCTGAGATACTTTGAGTTGGTCTCAACATGGAAAATGACTGGTACAGCTGTACTGATACAGCTTTTACATACAGACAAACTCATCAAGAGTACATTTTCTTCCAGAAGGCTGTTCCATGCTGACTGTGCCAGCTTATTTTGTATATAGCCAAGGCCTATATTATATTGCTCTAGTGCTTTTCATGTCCAAGTGTATTAGACATGATATCTGAGATTTGTTAGAGTGCCGAATACTGGCACTTCTGTGGCAGAATTTGGCAGCTGCACAGAATAATTTTCTTCCCCAACAGGAAGCAAAATGAGCAAGAACACCTTGTTTAGCTGCCACTGAAGGGAAGAGAGGAGGAGAGAGAGTTTATGGAAGCAGGAGGTAATTGCACACACCAGAACTGGGTCAGGATGTTAGAGCTATTATACCTCTTCTGTTATGGGAAGTGATCCTCAGCTATCACAACGGGTTAGGATATTGGTTTGAAGCCTCTTTTAAAAGCTTGTACTTCCCTAAGTACAATTCTTAAATCAAACCGGGCCATTGGCTTGGTGCTAATGTGGTGGAAACATCGTTACCTATCACAAGTGACACTTCCTTCAACAGCTTAATTTCGGTGGCTGGTTTTCCATCTGAGCACTCACTAGCCTGACCTGTTGTTCTCCTGTATGTAGATGAGGCTGCAGCCCAAAGTAATGGGTGCCTATGGCAACTGCTAGGAACAGCTTTATCAGTATCCTCTCAGTTTTGAGTTCAAGCTTAAGGTGAAATGCTGTTAAATCCTCTCCAATTGTCAGCCTTTTCCCCTGGGTCTTTACTCACTTGTTGCACTGGAATATCTGAAGGGGCATCGCGGGAATGTGTGCGCTGCCTTCCCTGGGGCCACAGGCTGGTGAGGGGAAACTGAACAGCAGTGGTGGCAGCCTGTGAGAACAGGAAGCCTCCCCCGTTGCTTTTTTCCTCCCTATTTGTTTTCTTTGCCCAGTCCCTTCTGATGTGGGGAGTTTGGCAAGGAAGACCTTCATCCCGAGATGTGAAGGGTGTGTGAGAGCTCTCATGGGGAGGCAGGACAGCAGGTCACGGGGCTTCCTGTTGGAGCTGGCTGCACAGAGGCACTGCTGCTCATTGGTGGTCTCTTGGCAGCAAGCAGCAGGGATCTCAGTGCAGAGTTCAGAGAGGGGAAACCTGTCCTTTCTCATCTGTGTGGTCTGAGACTCCTTCACCTATCTTCCTCTTCTCCATTATGTGGATGAAGTGTGAATTTGGGAATATTGCCACAACTTGATTAGCAGCTAAGTGGCCCAGCACTGATTAGGATATCCACCCCCAAAAATCTCTTGATTTAGTACCAACAGACTTGAGATGCTCTTGCCATGAAGCAAATAAAAATGTCATCCTGGAGGGACATGGTTTGGTCACTTGTTTGTTTTCACTTGTACCATGATAGCACCAGCCACAGTCTCTGTAGTGCCCTGCTTGGTCAGTTTTGTAACAAAGACTCCCTGTCTCAAAGCTCAAATCTAAGTAGTCCTCCTGAAAACTTTCAGTTTTTAATTTGTTTTCCTTCCAGTAACTGACCATGAAAATAAACCCTTCAGTGTGTATGTTATGTGGCTCTGTAAACCGTGAGGGGTGGCAGTGGAAGTGTAAAGTTATTCAGGAGCTAGAAAGGAGCATGGTTTGTGTGGTTTTGGGTTGTTTGTTGCTTATACTCTTTGTTTGAAAAGTGTATTTAATACAAATTCTTAAACTCAGGGGCAGAGAGAGGTTCTAGAGAGGCTCAAATAAGGTTTTAACACCTTACTCTGTGACTAAATAGCCAGGACAAAGATCAGGAAGCTTCTGAGATCCTCCATATAAAATGGAGAAGACCAAGCTTGGTGTTCCTGGTACTTTTGAGGAGTCCCTCTTGGCTTCAAAGCAATCAACCCAAAATTTGGGATAGGACCAAGCTAATGAGGGGAAACTGCTCTAAGCACTTTCCTTATGTTTAAAAGTAGGTGGATTAGGATAAGTCTGCCAAATCTGCTGTGTCCTGGCTCTTACAGCTTCTCTTCAGGCAAGCAGTGAAATGTTTCCACACTGTACTAGACAGGACTGAAGGGATATTCTATTACTGACCTAACTGCAGTGTCCCATAGAAAATAATGAGCTTCATTTCAGAGAATGTAGTCTGAGCAAAAATGTCCAATGTATTCAGGAGGTGAGAAGCATCTGTGAGGCAGCTGCACACAAAGCGGTTCAAGAGTGTGTAGTGGGAGAACTGCTGGGATGTTACTGCTTCACGAAGCTTTGAAGAGTTTGGGCCAGTTCAGATGTGCTTATAGAAAGCCATTTAACACTGCAGGAAGGAAGGAACTTGAGGAGTCCTTTACCAGATTGCATCCCACGCTTAAAACTCAGTACATTCAGAAGGTAAAAACGTGTTGAGAGAGTGAAGAGAGTTAAGTTAAAACAATGTAAATTGTGATGTGTGAGAAGGAAAATGGAGAACAGAATGTTTAGCTAAAAACTGAAGGAGGAGTTGGTTACAGATTGAAGTTTAAACAATTAAGGATAAGTTGGAAATGCAAGATCCACTGAGACTAATCTGGTGATACATCTCCTCTGAATCCAAAACTTGGAGTCTTGGTCAGGCACTTGCTAGATCACTTGAAGCATGAAGAAGTGGTTCCTTGTTTTCTCAAGCCCAGACTATGTCCTTAAGAAGCTGCAGGAAAGATAAAGTAAGTGGGATTAAAAAAAGTTCTAAGACATAAACCACCAAATAGCTTAGCTTGTTATAAACCTTTCTGAAATTTCACTCTGAACCAAGTCTCTGTGCTTATATTGGCCACATTCTCCCAAATCTCTCCTTTCCTTTGTTTAGCTGATTTCCTAGCATCAAACCCCTTAAAAAATACAGGAAGCACAAGGTCTTGCAGTTGACATGAGTCTTGGAAGTAGATCACTCTGGCTGTATATTTATTCCCCTCTTCCCTCATGTCTGCTGCCTTTCTAATCTCTGAATACAAGGCACGGAATCCTTTCCTTACAGAACCCTGAATACCTTCCAGAAACGTATCCAGCGAACGCCATGCCAGTGCATGCCTTTCTTGCAATCAATAACAAAAGATAATAAGTAACCACGTGGAAAAAGTTGTAAGAGAAGAAATAGTTAAGGAGTGCACCTAATTCAGATACATGGGAAGACTTCCTTGCCGTAAGCTCCTTAAGTCCTATAATCAGCTTCTCAAGGGAAGTAACAAATACCTTGCTGATGAATAGTCCGGCCAAAGCTCTGGGGTTGTAAGGCGTTGGCAGGAAATGGGCTAGGATGATGTAATACAAATTCCTTTCATGTTTGAGTCCTCTGATGCAAGCAATTTCTCATCTCTGCTTAGGGGTTAAAGAGGGGAGATGTGAGTCATCCTTGGGGGAGCACCAGGAGACCACTTTTTCTCCTGTGATGACCATATGATTGTTACTCCATGTCTTACCTTGGAGATTCCCAAGCCCTTCAGTTTCTTTGGCAAGAGAGACATCATCTTGTTTAGATTTTTCCCTTCTGAATGATTATGCCAGAGTGTGGCTTGTGTGTTAGAAGTAGTCTGGATCAGCTGTAGGACTGAAACCAAATGGTGCGGAGAAAATGGCCTGTTGATAGCTATGATATCCTATTGAGGCCATGAAAGCAGCTATTCCGGGTCAGACAGAAGGTCTCTGCCTTCCAGTGTTCTGGCTTTGACAGTGTCTAACAGCAAGTACTTAAAACAGAGGGAGCAGCGCCAAGATTCGGTGATACTTCCCCTCTGCTGTGCTCTTGAAGCAATCCTGTGGCTTTGGGATTTCCTGGCTATAGATTTTTGATCTTTTTTAAAGTCACCTGTGATAGATTTTTTTTCTTTATTGAATTTCTCTAAATGGTTTCGGAGCCTGTCTAAACCTTTGGCATCCACAGCATCCTGTGGCAACAAGTCCCTGCTTTAGGTGTTTTTTATGGGGGAAAAGTTCTTCGGTACATCACTAACTTGAAAATGAGGTGGTTTTAAAGCTCACGGGTGAGAGGGACTTGGGCTCCTCAGCATATATCTCTATCTCTATATATGGATCTATATGGATATAGAGATAGATATATAGATATAGAATACTTTTTTAAATCTCTTGAGTGATATCTGTGGAGCTGTTATTTCTAGGTACCCAAAGGTGCCGCAGCGCGTTGCTGACGGACAGTGCTCTTGGGAGCCTCGGCTCTGTGCCGTGCCGTGCCGTGCCGTGCCGTGCCGTGCCGTGCCGTGCCGTGCCGTGCCGTGCCGTGCCNTGGATATAGAGATAGATATATAGATATAGAATACTTTTTTAAATCTCTTGAGTGATACCTGTGGAGCTGTTATTTCTAGGTACCCAAAGGTGCCGCAGCGCGTTGCTGACGGACAGTGCTCTTGGGAGCCTCGGCTCTGTGCCGTGCCGTGCCGTGCC
>VZSE01000016.1:230-26878 GCA_013398275.1 Promerops cafer
AGGGTGCTATGGGGTCAGGGGTCAGGGTGCTATGGGGTCTGGGGTCAGGGTGCTATAGGGTCAGGGTGATGGGTGCTATGGGGTCAGGGTGCTATAGGGTCAGGGTGATGGGTGCTATGGGGTCAAGGCTTGCAGGTTCTATGTTATCATCAAAATGAGAAAAAAGGGGGTGGGAAAACCCCTCTCCATCAATAGTTTTTAAAAAATGAGCCCTGACAAAAAAGCCCGGCTTTTTTGGGGTGAAAGGCAGGGATTTCTGCCACAGTGGGGACGTGCTTGAGAGCTTTCTACAGGGCAAAGAAAGTGACTCTTCCAAGGCACCGAGATGGGCCTGGGGACGCTGGGGACAAAACCAGCCCCGGGCCGGGCAGGGGACACCCCGCGGCTGCAGGGGACACCCCCGCGGGCAGGGTGACAGGCAGCCGCACGGGGCTCGGGGAGGGGGACAGAAGCGTTTTTGTGTAAATGTAAAATAGTTTGGAACCGGGAGAGGGGGCCGGGGCTCGGGACAGATTTATCCCCTGGCGGCAGACACCCGGTACCTCCCGGATCTGCATATGAATCGTCCCTCGGGCTTATCGCAGCCCGGGACAAGGCTGCCTTTGTGGCCCCGCGGCGGCTCTCGAGCTGTCAAACTGGAAGCGGCTCCGCAAAGTCGGAGGTAGCGGCCTTTTCCTTCCAGCAGCTCCAACAGCAGCGCCTCCGCCGGGGAAAGAGGCGGGAGGGGGGCGGGATGTGCGGAGGGGCAGATCCCGCCCCGTATCCCCGCTTCCCACTGCTGGGGGACATGGCAGAGCCCTGTTCCCCCAAAAAGGGGGGGGGCAGCCGTGCTTGCCCCCATCCCAGGCCTCTCCAGGACCTCTGCTTCCCGCAGCCATCAGCGGGCATCTGTTGGGTCAGCGCGGGGCAGGACGGCTGAGATGGGAGGGATGGAGTGGGAAGGGTTAAACTGGGAGGGATGAACTGGGAAGGGTTAAACTGCGAGGGATGAACTGGGAAGGGTTAAACTGGGAGGGATGAACTGGGAAGGATGAACTGGGAAGGGTTAAACTGGGAAGGATGAGCTCGGAAGGATGAACTGGGAGGGATGAACTGGGAGGGATGAACTCCCAAGCCGCCCGGGACCAAATTAGCCCACGTTCCTTTTTATCCTAATTACCGTGCTGCTCCCCCTCGCCTTCCCCAGCAGGTCCTGCCAGTGCCCCCCAGCCGGCAGAGCCCCCCAGCGCTCCCCATCCCCGAGCTGCCTCCATTATTTTTGATTCTTTCACCAATTCAAAAATGTGCAAATGAGGCCGCGGCTTCCCAATCACGCCTGGCCGGGAGCTAATTGGCTTTAAGCAGGGAGACCTGAATATGCTAATGAGGGCAGTAACGAGGCTGTGATGCGCCTGGAAGGGGAGCCAAGCCTTGGGCTCCTCCACGGGCTGACTGAGACACGTCAATTAACAAGCAGGCAGATAATTTATTAATGCTCCTCTGCACCCCTCTGCCCTTTGCTCCTAATTACAGTTTGATACATGAAACAGCGAGGGGGTTTGGCGGGTCGTGCATCCCCAGGGGCTCCTCCTGCCCCCCCAGAAGCTCCAAAGTCCCCCCTCACCCCACAGAGGACCACGGCTGGGGGGTCTCCAGCCCTCACAAAGGACCCCAGAGCTCTCCCAGCGCCACAGCACGGGGGACGGGGTCCCTGGGTTGGGATTCAGAGGAGGAGGAGGAAGATGCGGTGGATTGTGCCACGGCCGGTCCCTGGGGGGGCCTGAGCCCCCAGACCCTCTCGGAGGGGCTGCAGAGCGGGGGGAGGCAGGGAAGGGCCGGGAGCCGCGGAGGTTCGGGCCGGACGGGGCATCCCGATCTGGAGATGGGGAGTGAAGGCAAGGGGAGAAGCTGGAGCCAACATTTGCATCTCTGATAGCGCCGCTGCTTTCAGCAGTCACCCGACAGCCACTTATTAACCCCCACAAGAACCGGGGCTGGCAAACACGGCTGCTCTTCCCATCCAGAAAGTCTCCCAGACCCCTTGGTATCCCAGGTTTCCTGGTAGGAAGGTGTGGAAAAGGCCGTGTGCCCCCCCCCCGCCCCGCGGTCCCCACACCCGCTTCAGTTCCCCCGACCCAGAATTTCCATCGCGTTTCCGTGGCCATCCTGCCCATGTGGGTGGCCAGGGGCTGCGATTATGGGCAGCTCCAGGCCCTGGAGGGTGTTTTCCTTGCATGGTTATTCCAGCCGGGTCGTTAGGGTGAAAGGGCTCTGGTGGATTATGGAGAGCAGGAATCAGCCTCAGTCAGGGCACAGCTCCTTCCCCACACTGGAGATGGTCTCTTAACGGGGTTTGGGATGACCCCTCCTCATCCTTCTCCACTGTGGAGCAGCTACAATATATGGGGTCACCCCAAAAATGCCACCTGAACTCCCCAGTGACACTGCCAGGAGCCCCCCACAGCCAGCCCTGCTGGGTCTGTCCCCGATGGGGTCCAAAAAGAGCACCCAGGGACTCCTCCTCCCCAGTGGGGTCCAAAAAGAGCACCCAGGGACTCCTCCTCCCCAGTGGGGTCCAAAAAGAGCACCCAGGGACTCCTCCTCCCCAGTGGGGTCCAAAAAGAGCACCCAGGGATTCCTCCCCGGTGGAGTTGGAATAACTGCGAGTGAAAATTCAGCTGAAGCCACTGCTTGGGTGAAAACAGGTGGGAACCAGAACAGCTCCATGAATCCCCAAAAACCCTTCAGAAAATGGGGGCTGGCACATGCCCAGCCATGATGAGGCACTGGACCCCCTCAAAAACACCTCAGAAAATGGGGGCTGGAAGGTGCTCGGCTTGGTGGGCCACTGAACCCCCAAAAACCCTTCAGAGCACGGGGGCTGGGGGCTGGCAGGGGCCCAGCCTGGTGTGACCCTGGGCTGGGGCTGGTGTCCAGCGAGGGTGGGGCTGCCAGGGGCGCTCGCAGCTCTCCATCCCTCTGGAATGAAGCCCCTCAGCGTGGCACAATTAGGAACCTCCTCTCCGCGGTGTCCCTTTGAGCCCCGGAGGGGACAGCCTGTGGCAGGTGTCCTGCCTGTGACCCGGGTCAGTCGAGGGCTCTGATCTCCAAATGACCCTTCCCAGCAGTGCCCGTGCGTCCCGCTCAAACAGCTTGCAGATGAAGGAGCAACAGACTGGAGATGATTTATTCAGGAATTAAAGGTTCAGTACCCCTTTTAAAGGCTGCGCCTCGGCACTGTCAGCCTTCATTGCACACAATTAAAGGGCTTGGCTGCCCCAGCCCCCGCTCCTGCCTTCCAGGGGAAGGAAATCAAACAAAACCAACCCCCCCGAACGCCCCCGCCAAGCCCCGGCCCCGGGGGGCTCTGCTGAAGGACTCGGGAGCTCGGGGCAGGAGTGGCCCTGAGCTGCAGCCTGGGAAGCAGCTCCAGCTCCATTCTCTGCTCGGGATGGGGGATGGAGCACTTTGGTTTGGTCCCCGTTGGCAGGAGGGGATGCTCGGGGTTGGAGTCCTCGTGGCTGCCGGTGCAAAGGCTGTTCCTGCAGCTGGAGCTGCACCAGAGAGGATTTATCCCTCCTCCTGGTTACCCCTTCTCTTCTTTATTCCTCCTCCTGGTTATCCCTTCTCCTCTTTATCCCTCCTCCTGTTTTATCCCTCTGGAGCAAACTCGACCCCTCCAGCAGCTCAGCACCTTCTGTGCACCGAAGGCTCTGCAAACTCCATCCGAATTCCAGCCCAAGCTCCGGTTTCCCTCTCGCACCCGAGCGGGGAGATCGGGATAAAACCCGGCACGGTCGGGATGAATTCTTCCCTTGCGAGCCGCGAGAGCTGCGGTGGCTGCGGGGAGCAGCTCCCGCGGGCTCGAGCAGCAGGAATTCAATGAGAAGCTTCCTTCCTCTTAGGAAAGAAAGGGAAGAAATCCGCTGGCAGCAGCGCTGGGATAATCCCTTTCCAAGGCAGTAAATTTTCCTGCAGCTCCCCCGGCAAGTAATCCGGCGGATTATTGCACCTTTCAGCACAGGCAGCCTTTAAACAGCCTCTCCCCTCCCCGCGGATCTGGTGCTTTATGACCTGACCTGCTGTCTGAGCAGGGGGAAACACAAATTACCCTCCTCTGAACCTGCAGTACAGACACCGGTGACAGATTTTATCCCCCTGGTAACTGGGATCCTTGGGAGCGCCAATAAATAAGGAAAAATTGCCCTTGGAGCTGCTGGGGAGGGAAGGGGACCCCACTAACCCTGACTATCCCAAGGTTTCTTAAAAAAAAAAATCAGAAAAAAAATCCCCGAGACCACGCTGTCTAAAGCCCTTGTTTTCAATTACGAATTAAAAAATCACACTCGTTAGTTCTCACTAAATTATCCCCTCACAGCAACAGGCTGGTCCTGCCTGGTTTCCCACCTTGATGGAGGAGAGCACAGGAACGGCATAAAAAGGTCACAAAAATCATTGGGGTTTTCAGGTTTACAGTGACACGGACAGCAGAAATAGGAATTCATCCACTTCCTGATGCTTGGCTGAGCAGAAGGAAAAGGAAGAGACCCTTTCCACCACCCCAGGTTCCTCCAGCCTGGCCTGGGACACTTCCAGGGATCCAGGGGCAGCCACAGCTTCTCCGGGCACCCTGTGCCAGCGCCTGCCACCCTCCCAGGGAAGGATTTATTCCCAATATCCCGTCCATCCCTGTGCAGCCATCCGCCCTTGTCCTCTCACCACCATTCCATGCGCATCCATCCCCTACTGCCGCACCCCAGGGGACGCTGGCTGGAGGCACTCCCGGCCCACGGGCAGTGCTCCCTGAACCACAAGCTCTCAGCTAATTAGCCCAGCCTAATTAACCAGGGCACGGCGCAGGTGGCAGGACGCGCATTCCCCTCTGCGGCAGTGGCTGCCTGGGATCCCTCCTTGTCCCAGCCCCGGGGTGCAGGCGAGGGGCACCCCGGGATTCCTGCCCATCCTGCCCGTGCCGGTCCCGCAGGTGCGGGAGCAGCGGGAGCCCGGGAGGGAGGAAGGAAGGAAGGAGGAGGAGGAATAATCCACACATGTCAGCCAGAGCCAGCCCCTCCCGCTGCCGGCCAATTGACAGCTGCCCCGATTTGATCAGCAGCTGCTGACGAGGCGTCAGACAAGTCCCCAGAGCCATGAATAATTTCAGGGTATTTGTGTTTATTTGATCTCAGTATGGGGCGGCCCCGCCGCCAAGCCCGGACCCTCTCGGAGCCACGGGGAAGGGGCAGCCCGGCTCTCCAGATGGTCACTCCAAGGCCACCGTGGGCAGGGCTGGCTGTCCCCTCCGGCAAGGCTGGCTGTCCCCTGGCTGTCCCCTCCAGGGAGCTCCTCGCCCTGCTCCTGCACGGCCAGCGGGAGGAGGGAGGGACCCCAACAACTTTCAGGGAACAGAAAAGATCCCCCCAGCCTCACGATTCCTAACATGACCCATTCCAGCACTTCCAAGTCATTTATCCAGCTTCTCCTCTTTCAGAAGGACAAAAACCAGCACTTGGTGCTTTCTGGGCCGTGCCAGGGCCACCAGGTCCCGCTGGCATCACCAAGATCTGCTGCTAGGAAATGAAAGACGTGAGGGGTGAGCCCACCCCCTGCCCTCAGAGCAACACCTCCGTGAGCTGATCCACGCCTACATCTCATGGAACCTTCTCCAAAAACACTCTCCCAGTCTGGCTCTGCCCTGCTGAACGAGCACCAAGTCCTGCTTGAAATCCTGAGGGAAACTTCAGCTCCAAACCAGCCACGAGCTGTTCTGAAGCGCTCCCAGAGCTGCCTCAGCAAACGTCCATCAGCCCTTGCTTGGGAGCTGGCCGGGCAGCCCGGGGAGCCAGCAGGTCCAGGCACTGTTTTAAGCTCTCTTGGCCAGATCCACAAAGGAGTTTGGGAACGCCGAGACCAGCAGTGACTGCATCTCAACCCCCCGTGGAGGGGATCCCCCTCACCACCCACGCCAGCCCCCCAAACTGAGCCGGTGCCTCGCCCTGCCCTGGTCCCCTCCCTCCATTCCATCCTGCCAGGAGCATCCCCTGTTTGGGGACACCTGTGACTCCTGTTTGGGGACATCCTGTGCCCCCCAGCACCAAAGCCCTGTTTGGGGACACCTGTGACCCCTGTTTGGGGACATCCTCTGCCCCCCAGCACCAAAGCCCTGCAGCGCTGGACACGCAGCAACGGGGTCTGAGCAGGAGGTGCCCTGTGGGGACAGGAGAGGGGACAGAGGTGGCAGTGCCCTCACCATGTGCCCGGCTCTGTGTGGCCACCAGCAGCTCCAGGAAGATGCCAAAGCTGTGCCAGAGCTGTGGGGTTTGGCCCGAGGGAGGGAAAGCTCCATCTCGGGGCAATCACCTGAGTTCAGACAAACCTGGGCCGGGTGCCAGGGCTGGCACACGAGTGGCATCCCCGAGCTGGGCACAGGGACCCTCTGTGGGACCCTGGGGGGCTGCGGGGCCCAGGGCAGCGAGCAGATGTCCCACAGACCCCGGTGGGCACTCGGGTGTGGGACAGGGCAGGACAGGAGGGGGATGGGGACAGCGATGGCACAGCTGCACATGGGTAGGAGGGGCTGAAATGTGCTGAGGCAGCAGGGGCAGAGCCCTGGGCATGCAGGATGAAGAAATTCCCATTTTCCCAGGGTTGCTGTCATGCCTTTGACAGCCTGGGCAGGTGATGGAGGGGCTGCTCTGCCTGGCCCTGCAGGACCCTGATGGCCTGGAAGTGGCAGCAGCTCTGCAGAGCCCCAGCTTGGCCCCAGGTGAATCCATCCAAAGGTGACAGTCTCCCTGAGGCCTGGGACGAGTCACCTGCAAGGACACAGGGATGGAGGCAGGACTGCCCAGCCCTCAGTGCCACCTTTCCAGGCTGAGCAGGGCAAGGAGCCATGACTGCGCCTCAAAGGAGAGAGGCTTTGTGTCCCCAAAAGCTCCCAGGTAAGAACAGAGCATCCCCTTTTCCCCTGCCCTGCATCCTGCAGCTCAGAGCCTCCTCCTCTTTGGGGGCTCACAGGGAAAACGTCACCCTAAACCCCCTGTCCTGGCCACCATCTCCACACTCCACACTCTCTGTGTCCCCCCAGAGCAGGTTCTGGCTCTCCACGGACACATCCCACACGTGTCCCAGCTCAGGGTGGCTCCAGGCTGGAGCAGCTCATGTGTCCCCCTCCTCCCAAACCCCAGAACTGGATTTTTTGGTGTTTGTCTCAGGTCTGATGCTGTCACGCTGCTCTTGTTGGGATGGAAAAGAAAACGCGTCCAGTTTTCCACAGAAACAACAAAGATTCCCCATCTGTGTCAAATTTGTAATCCAGCCCGAGGGAAGACGGGAAACAAATTTAGCTATTTTTTTTTTTCCCCTTTTTTTTTTTTTTTTTACTATCAGAAAAAGCCTCATTTCCTGGCGAGGCGCTTCGCCCGCAGCATGGCAGGGATGGGAGCCACCACTCCCAAACTTCTCCTTGCCATCCCATCCAGTGGCAGGAGCCAGGAGAAGGGAACTGGGAGAGGAGCCAATGCTTCTGGTCTGCACCAACCAGTGCAGTGGGTCTGCTCAGCCAGTCCCACGTGTGTGCAGGGCTTCCCTGCAGCCCCTCACACGGAAGCCACCACTGCTGCCTCCACAGCTGAGGGAGAAGCCCCACAAATCCAGCCAAGCCTGGACCACGAGGCTTGGGAACGCTGGGGGTGCTGCTGGGAGCCCCCTCGCCCTCGCACCAGGCTCAGCTGCTCCCCAGGAGAAGGAGGGAGCCAGGGGTGGATCACTCACTTTGCTGCAAAAAACAAGGAAAGCTCTTCCTCCAGCCATGGAAAAAGGGGTTGTGGAGGTGTTGGGAAGGCTCAGGAATGTCCCAGGAGAGGTTGGACAAGGCTTGGAGCAGCCTGGGATGGTGGAAGGTGTCCCTGCCATGGCAGGGGTGGCACTGGATGGGATTTAAGGTCCCTTCCATCCCAAACTGCTCTGGAATTCCAGGACATCCATGTTTGTCCCGGAGCTCTGGGTGAGCCCCAGGTGATGGAGGTGGGGGTTCCATCCATCCTGTCAGTGCTCCCTCCCTCCCTCCAGCAACTGGCAATTCTCAAACACAACACTTCTTTTCACTGGGAAAAGCTTCAGTTTGTGGCAACTGGAGCTATTTGTGGGAAAGAACTGGATTTTGCTTATTTTTAGCCTGGTTTCCTAAGGAAGTGTGGCTTGAGCAATCACACGCTCTGTCTGTCTGTCTGTCCAGCTGTCTGCCCGTCTTCCCCAGCCCTGTCAGATCCCTCCAGCCCATTCCAGCTGGATTCGATGGAGGACGAGGATCAAAAATAGGAAATTTTGCACATCTCCATGGAAAGCTGCAGCTGAGGGGTGGCCAGGACCCCGAGCACTGCCCACGGCTCAGGGGGAGGCAACTCCAGCACAGCCCAGAGCCAGCAGCCCCACCCACACCAGTCCACACCAGTCCACACCAGTCCCACCAGTTGGCCTTCAGGCTCCCCAGTTCCCACTCAGTACCAGGTGTCTGTGCACGAAGTGTTGTGGAGGGAAGACAAATGCACCCTCTGCACCTAAATCTGCTCTGGAAAGTCAGACAGACCTCAGTGCCCTTCCCAAAAAGCCCTTTGGGGTGTCCCTGTCCCCCACCCCGGGCTGAGCCGGTTCCCAAGCGGGGAACCCCAAGCAAATGTGGGATATCCATCCCAAATCCTGACCCACAGCCCAGGGGAGTGCCAGTCCCCAGGGGCTCTGCTGGTTTGTCCCCACTCTGCCTTTTCCATAGGGAAAACAATGAGGAAGGGTCCCAGCACATCCCAGCCTCAGGTGTGAGCTCTGCCCAGGGAGGAAAACACCCTGGGATCAGGAAATCCATGTTCCCAGTGAGGAAAACACCCTGGGATAAGGCAAATCTGTGTTCCCAGTGAGGAAAATACCATGGGATCAGGAAAATCCGTGTTCCCAGTGAGGAAAACACCCCCAGATCAGGAAATGCATGTTCCCAGTGAGGAAAATACCCTGGGATCAGGCAAATCCATGTTCCCAGTGAGGACAACACCCCCAGATGAGGAAATCCATGTTCCCAAGGGCTCCTGCCTCCCCCTGAGCCCAGCACAGCACCATGGACACTCACTTCCTCACTTCTGCAGCACTGGCAGTGGTTTGGTGAACCCAAATTCCAGCAATTCCAGCAGCCAGGAGGCTGCATCCATTCCCCACCTCCCACAGCACCTCCTTAACTCCACACTTGAGGCTCTGGTGCTGATGGATGGGCAGAGGGATGATGGATGGAGCCTGACCTGACAGCAACATCGATCCCAGCAGCCCTGGGCAGCCACTTTGGGCAGCAGAGGCTGAGGAACCCGGGAGCCAAGGCCCCAGCAGGGCTGGAGGCAGCCTGACAGGCTGCCACGGGGAAATTCCTCCATGGCAATGCTGCCCAGGGCTGGGTGGAGTCCCCATCCCTGCAGGGATTGGGAAGTTCTGCAGATGTGGCTCCTGGGGACACGGGTGGTGGTCCTGGCAGTGCTGGGGAATGGCTGGACTCAGTGATCTCAGAGGGCTTTTCCAACCTCAGTGATTCCAAGGGGTTTCAAGACTGGGAAGACCAAGGCTGCAGCAGCTTGGGGAGCAGCCTCTGGCGAGGAAAAGCCCCGACACAGCCATGGGCTCAGGAGCAGCAGCACAGGTCGGGTGTCTGATAACACCCAGCCTAAAAACACCCCCAGGCAGCAGCCACGGAGAGCAGCAGCTCCTCTGGCTGCCCCTGGATCCCTGGCAGTGTCCCAGGCCGGGCTGGGACACCCTGGGATGGTGGAAGGTGTCCCTGCCCACGGCACTGGATGGGCTTTAAGGTCCCTTCCACCCCAAACCTTTCCATGATTCTGTGGAATCCCAGAGCCAACCCCCCCCCGGGCAGGAGCAAGGCCCTGATCCCACACTTTGTGGGACTGCCCTCTCCACAGGAAACTGAGGCAGTGCCCAAACAGGACCCGCGTGTGCTCTGTGTCCCTGGGATGGGAGGGGGAGGGATCTTCCCAAGCCCAGGGCCCCGGCAGCTCCTGCAGGACCACAATTTTCCTTTTTTCCCCCTTTTTGAAATCCGGGGCTGTTTGGAGCTCTGGGAGAGGCAGGGGGCCAGGAGGCGTTCCTGCCGCGGCGCCACGCCGGGACAGGCAGGACAGGCAGGACACTGGGGGCTTGTTTGCTGCTGGAGCCCGCAGGGTGGGATGTTCAGGAGCATTTCCCAAATCCTGCCTCCGCTGGTGACAGCTCCCCAGCCGTGGGACATCTGCCAGGGTCCCCGTCCTCATCCCTGGGGCACCTGCTGGATTATCCCCCCGCCCCTCCCAGGGCTGGGGGCAGCCAAGGCAGGGGAGGCTGGAAGTTGGGAGCTGCACTCGGGTGTAATGTGGCTCCAAATTTCTCCCTAAAAATGATCCAGGAAAGCCTCGGGATCAGAGGGGCTGGTGCAGGGAACTGACTGGAATCACAGAATTGCTGAGGTGGGAAAAGCCCTCCCAAATGCATCCAAGCCTTCCCCAGCACTGCCAAGGCCACTGCCCCGTGTCCCCAAGTGCCACATCCACAGGGCTTTAAGTCCCCCTGGGGATGGCGACCCCAGCCCTGCCCTGGGCAGCATTTCCAGGAGGGAATTTTTCCTAAAATCCCACCTGAACCTCCCCTGGCCCAGCCTGAGCCTCATCTCTCAGGACAAGAGACAGACACAACACCCTTGGCAGAGCCCCACGCCCCCGGGGACACGGGACATCCCCCTGTCCTTCAGGATGGAACTGTCCCCTGGGATGGAGGGATGGACAGATGGACAGGCAGCAGGACAGCCCAGGAAGCTCTGCTGGCTTCTGTTTGAGGGAGAACCACCACAGGGATGGTCTGTCCTGGGATTTGGGGCTTCTCCCATGGGGGTTTGCCCACTGCAGGGATCCTGGGAGTCCTGGGGACAGTGACACCACAGCGGGGTCCCAGCGGGGTCCCAGCAGGGCCCCGGGCTGGTGCCAGGCTTGGCACACACACACTGTGCCCGTGGGATCTCCCCATGGAATCCAAGGATGCCACACAGGCAGCCAGGAGGAATCCTGCTCCAGGATTAAACTGAAATATTGGGGAATAAAAGTAGTTCTGAAAAGTGACCTTGCAGCAAATTGGTTTTTGCCCTGCACAGCAGCAGCTTTAGAGTAAAACAACGCAGCCCCAGCCCTTCTTTAGGCATTCCCAAATAGTTTTTTTTTCTCCCAGTTATTGGGAAAATTTTAGGTCAGAAAACGTGTTGGGTAAAAATATTCAATTCCCCACAGCCTGCAGAGCCTCATCAAAAATCCATTTGAAGTATTACTCTCAAATCCCTCATGGCAATGGGATATTTTAAGGTCAGTTAAACTTATTATTCACTCAAGATTTGCTTTCAGGTCCCTGCATATTTCAAACAGATTTTCCCTCATCTCTAACCCAACTGTGTTACAAAAAGCCCTTTCCTCCTCCCTCCCCTCCTTTTTTTTTTTCCTGAAAAGAAAAAAAAGTTGTCAAAAGAAAAGATCCTAATCAGAAACAGCTTCTGAAGCCTTAAAAGCTGCTACAGTTTGTACTTGTTACCCAAAAACACTGACACTATCTCCAGATCCCAAAATCCCCTGACTCCCAAAACGCTGAATGGAGCCGTGCTTGGAAAAGAGGAATTAACTCGAATTTGTTTTTCTTATTTGCAATTCATTTCCTTGCAACAGGCTTTATATACAGGTTTATTTTTGTTCTCCCTCTCCTCATACAAGGAAAGAAAGCAACATCCAAACCTGCAGCCTGGGTTATTTTTGGATTATTTAGGATTTCCAGCTTGATGGAACTGCAATTTCTGCTTCTACCATGCCTTTCCCTCACACGTACATTTGGTTGGAGTTTTTTTACATAAAGATCACCTAAAAAATACAATTTTAAAATTTCCCCTAAACCATAAATCTCTCTTTTCAGCCTGGAAAAGGGAAAGCTCCAGGGAGACCTCAGAGCCTTTCCAGGGCCTGAAGGGGCTCCAGGAGAGCTGGAGAGGGACTGGGGACAAGGGATGGAGGGACAGGACACAGGGAGTGGCTTTAAATTGGAAAAGGGGAGATTTGGGTGGGATATGGGGAATTCCTGGCTGGGAGGGTGGGGAGGGGCTGGGATGGATTTCCAGAGAAGCTGTGGCTGCCCCTGGATCCCTGGAAGTGCCCAAGGCCAGGGCTTGGAGCACTCTGGGATGGTGGGAGGTGTTGGGGTTGGAACTGGATGATCTAAAGATCCCTTCCAACCAAACCAGTCTGGAATTCCCTCATCTGGACCCATCTGAGCTCCTGGTCAGACCCTGTAACACACACAGGGGGAGGGGCCACTCCCAAATCCCCCCTTCCCTGGGACAGAGGGGATTTGGGAGAACGATCCTTACAAAGCACCCCCTGCTCCCTGCGTGCTGCTCAGCGTTTACACCTCGGAGAACAATTCCCCAAATCCCTGGAGGTCACAAACAGCGTTTAGAGCTCTGCCCAAAGCCACCACGGGAGGCAAATTGAGCCGAGAGGAAGAGATTGCAAGTGCCCTAATCTTGCTCCGGAGGGCAAAGACTTGGGAAATGATTCCACACTCCCAGTCCCTGCAGCCATCTGGCCCGCATTTCTCCACTCAATCAGACATATGCTGCTTTTATCCCCACCCCTGCCAGCTCTCCCCTGCTCCCTGAAAACATGTGCACCCTCCATCCCTGCTCATTCCCAGCTCAGCTCCGAGCACAGGCTGCTGGTTTGGCTCCCAGCAAGCCGGCCTGGCCCTCGGAGCTGCTTCCTCTGGCAGGTTTCTCCCTAAAAATAATCCCTGTTTGCCCACAACAAGGCAGGGGGAGTGTAATGCCAGGTCGGAGCCCCGCTGCGGCGGAGCCAGGAGGATCCCGGAGGATCCTGCCTGGAGGGGCTGGGGGGCATCTCCTGCAGCTGGGGAGCCCTGCAGGAGCAGAGCCTCCAGGAGGAGCTTTTCCCTCAGACCCCACACTGCTCTCCAGCCTGACAGCACACCGGCTCTGCTGGGCACCGGCACATGGGATAGCACATGGGATAGCGTGGGATAAAACGTGGGATAACATGGGATAAAACGTGGGGTAGCATGGGATAAAACATGGGGCAGCATGGGATAAAACATGGGGTAACATGGGATAAAATGTGGGCTAGCGTGGGATAAAACGTGGGATAATATGGGATAAAACGTGGGGTAGCGTGGGATAAAACATGGGATAACATGGGACAAAACGTGGGGTAGCATGGGATAACACATGGGATAATATGGGATAAAACATGGGATAACATGGGATAAAACGTGGGATAACATGCGATAAAACATGGGGTAGCATGGGATAAAACATGGGGTAGCGTGGGGTAACATGGGATAAAATGTGGGATAATATGGGATAACACATGGGATAATATGGGATAAAACATAGGATAACATGGGATAAAACATGGGATAGCGCGTGGGATAGCATGGGATAAAATGTGGGATAAAACATGGGATAGCACATGGGATAAAACACGGGATAACACATGGGATAGCATGGGATAAAACGTGGGGTAGCGTGGGATAAAATGGGATAGAACATGGGATAATATGGGATAAAACATAGGATAACATGGGATAAAACATGGGATAGCGCGTGGGATAGCATGGGATAAAATGTGGGATAAAACATGGGATAGCACATGGGATAAAACATGGGATAACACATGGGATAGCATGGGATAAAACATGGGATAGCATGGGATAAAACGTGGGGTAGCGTGGGATAAAATGGGATAGAACATGGGATAATATGGGATAAAACATGGGATAAAACAGGATAAAACATGGGATAAAACATGGGATAACATGGGATAAAACAGGGGATATAACATGGCATAGCATGGGATAACACATGGGATAGCATGGGATAAAATGGGATAGAACATGGGATAAGACATCCAGGCTATCCCAGTCAAGGTGTGGGATCTCAAACCACCTTTTCCCACCAGCTCACTCTTCCCACCTTTCCCTTCCAGCCAGGATTTCCTCCCCCTAACAAGAACATCCAAAGGGGGACCAGAAGCCAGAACCACAAACCCCAGGATGGAACGGGAGAAACGGGAACGTTGCACTGCTCCAGCACCTGAACCTCTGCAGAACTCCGGGGCCAGGGGAGGAGATCCCACAGTCTGCCCAGGGGCAGCCAGAGCTGGGAACAGACCCACGAGCCGTGAAGCTCTTTCAGAGCTGCTCTTTGGGATCAGGCTGAGCTTCCCCCAGGCAGGGAGATTCCAGCCCTGCCTCTGTCCCCACTAGAGATGATTTCCTTTCCCTCAGCAGGACCCTGCTCCCCACAGCCCCCAGCAAAGCCCATCTTCACCTTCACGTCCACTTTGGCTGCACCTTCCTCTTCCACGGGGCTCCGGCGGCCGCAGGGCGAGGAGGGAATTACATTTCATTACACACGGCCCAGGGCCCTCCGTGTCAGGCCAAGCATTACCAGATGTGCAGGGCTCTCCCTCAAAGCCATCCCCAGGCTTCGAGGCCCCCTTGGATATTTAATCTCTCGGTATCTGGGGTGTGAGGGTCAGGGATGGGGTTTCCATGCAGATGCTACAAATCTTCCCTACTTTTACCATCACCTTTTAACGGCGCCGTAAATCAGCAGGCACTTCTCAGGTGA
Source organism: Promerops cafer (assembly GCA_013398275.1). Taxonomy (NCBI): domain Eukaryota; kingdom Metazoa; phylum Chordata; class Aves; order Passeriformes; family Nectariniidae; genus Promerops; species Promerops cafer. Next base: position 14,905 of record VZSE01000016.1, read on the forward strand.
CCCCGTAATTGCCCATTTGTGTCTCTGAGCAGAGCTCAGCCGTATTCCTCCTCCTCTCTGCAGCAAAGGAGACCTGCTGGGAGCAAACTCCGGGGGTCTGCTTGCCCCTTTCCTCCTCCAGCAAAGTCATCTCTTGGCATCTGTGCTTCAGCTGCAGCGTGGCAGCACGAGGAGAGGCCGAGGAACTGATACGGGAAGATTAAAAAAAAAAAGGTTGGATGGGTCTGTTCCTAATGTGAGCCTCGCTGCTCGCAGCCTTTGATTGCCACACAAATAAAAGCTGGAAATTCACTGCAGGCAAAGGAATTAATTACCGGGAGAAGAAAGGAGCATCAGCCTGTCGGAGGCCTGGCATCAATTCCCGGCCGAGTTTTGAAGTGGCAACAGTTTTCCTTGTTCTTTTAAAGTCGCTCTCCTCTGTCCTGCACGGCGACTGGGGGAGCTGACAGCACATGTGGCGCCTCACCCTGATCATCCCTGGCTGAGGTGACCCAGCTGGCACAGGACAAACCTGCCTGGCACCCCCGGGGCCGCTGCCCCAGCACCTTCCACCTCCTGCTGCTCCCCGCTGCTTCCACCTGATCCGCTGAGATCCACTGAGATCCCCAGACCACGGGGAGCCACCACTCCTCACCAGGCTGCCGGCACGGTTTGGGGGCTTGTATGGCCTGGGAGATGGTTTGGAAGATGGTTTGGAGGTTTTTAAGGCCTGGGAGATGGTTTGGGGGCTTTTTATGGCCTGGGAGATGGTTTGGGAGATGGTTTGGAGGCTTTGTATGGCCTGGGAGATGGTTTGGAAGATGGTTTGGAGGTTTTTAAGGCCTGGGAGATGGTTTGGGGGTTTTTAAGGCCTGGGAGATGGTTTGGGGGCTTTTTATGGCCTGGGAGATGGTTTGGGACATGGTTTGGGGGCTTTTATGGCCTGGGAGATGGTTTGGAGGTTTTTATGGCCTGGGAGATGTTTTGGGAGATGGTTTGGAGGTTTTTAAGACCTGGGAGATGGTTTGGGAGATGTTTACATCTCCAAATGGTTCCGTAACCTCTGCTGCTGAGGTTTTGCTGCAGGTGAGAAGAACATGAACCACCTCCAGCCCACTTCCAGTTCAAGCTGGGATTGTGTTCAAACACAGCTGTGCACGTTCACGTGGGCCGTGGTTCTCCTGGATCCTGGGACAGTTTTCCTGTTTTCAGGACACGCTGCCTTCAAGCAAGAACTGAAACTCTCCCTGTGCCAAGGCTCCATGGCTAAAAAATCATCGAATCTCTGGGGATTCCTGATAAAATCAGAGGAGTTCCCACCCTGTCCTCCACCCAGATCGTGCTTTAATTCATGTTCAGCTGCATGCAAAGAGTGAGATCTGCCCCTGAGAGCTTCCCAGCTGAGCTCAGGGGGTCTTACAGCCAGACTTCTCTCCAAGGGGCACTGCTCACCCCTGCTCTGTACCCACCAACTGAGCTCCAACCTCAGCCAGCAGAAGTGGGGCTTTGGGGTTGCTTTTGGGGTCAGAGCTGGGTACATCACACACACACAGCTGAGCGTGGAACTCATCAGCCCTCCGTGTCAGGAAACCAGAAACCCCCCAACAACCAGGTGTGTGTTGACACTTCCAGCAGCTTGTTTGGTTGTGACGCTGACATGAGGCCGAAACAGCTGCACACAGCTGGAGGTAGGTGCTCACTAAACCTGTAAGCCTTTATTTAAAGGCATTTCGCCCAGAAACAAAATGTTTAGAAAAAGTCTCACACCACCAGAGTGATTAATGCTGAAAGGAATCTCCCCTCCACAGTCCCTGCTCAGTAATTCAAGTTTTATGAGCCTCTAACGTGACTGAGGCCTGGGTGTGATCCCTGCTCAGCCCCATGGATGCAAGACACCCTCACACGCTTCCTGATCCTCCTCAAAGCAGCGAAATATGAATTTTTAATATTCACACCAAGATCAGAACTGAACAGGGCTGCCCCTCGTTATCTGCCTCGCAACAAGACGGGGATCAAACAGGGCAAGGACGCGGTGGCTGAGTGACACCAGCCCCACACGCCCCTCCTGATGGCACAGGGGGTAATTAACCAGCATGCCACACTCAGGCTAACGACCCACTGCGGGTCCTAGCCCCATCCACTGCCCAGGGCTGGGGGCTCTGAGGCCACCTCTGCTCCCCTCTGGGCTGGACTCATCACCAGGGATGAGCTGGATCAAAGGGTCCGTCCCGATTTGGGATATTCTGTGACTCTGAGCTCAGCACAGGCAATGTCCCCACTGCCATCAAGCCCCAGGGGCTGGGGAGGTTGGGGTGATTGTCCGTGGTGGTTCCCTAAACCAGCCCAGGGATTTGGGTGGGGCTGGGAACTCCTTCATCACCGACTGGGAGCAAGTGAGGGATGTGATCCAAACACCCAGAGAGACACAGCCACAGCCCTGGGGGACACGAGTGACCTGAAGCCATCTGCCAGGGGTGACACCAGCATGGAACTGCCGCAGAACCAGAGCCCACCGTGCTTCCATCCATCCCACACCACCCAAAACGAGCTCTGAGCTCCCCATCCTCCCTGCAAAGCTCCCGGTGCGCACCAGCTCCAAACAAACACCAAAGCCAGAGGCAGCCAGGACCCCAAAAAACCCCGGGGGGCCAGGGCTGGACGGTGCCTGAGCAGAGCAGGTTCAACCCCAGCCCCGCACAGCCCTGGCAGGGCTGGGGATGCTCCCAGCCCCTCGTGTCCCACCCGGATGCTGCTGCACGGAACAGGATCGGCCCTCGGGGACGCCTCTGTCCCTCGTCCCGCTGGCAGCAGCCCAGCCCTGCCCGACGGCTCCTTTGTGCTGGAGCGGCTCCGGCGGCCCGGCCGCGCGGGTGGCGGCGGAGCGGATGCAGGTTTGTCACGCTTGGGGCTCTGACACCGCGGGGGGACGTTCCGCCCGGCCCTCCCCCCAAAAACCGGCTTTTCATGCAGACAAACGATGCCTTCCCTCAACAAAACCGAAATTCTCGGCTGAAAGTACTTGGCAGCGGCCCCTCGAAATTTTTCTCAGGCTTGTGTGGCTTCGGAGGATGACTTTGGGAAGCAGAGGAGCACCGGAGGAAGCGGCCGATGGCTCTCGGGGAAGAATAAACCCCCCGTGCCTCCCGCCGGGCTGGCGCTCGCAGGGATGGAGCTGCTGGGCAAAGCCGGCGGCAGCCCTGGAGAGGCTGGGGACCGCGGGGACATCAGTGTCCCCCCCTCCCCGGCTGCAGGTATTGACAGCGGCAGCGATGAGCGATCGCGCTGACAAGCGGCCGATCGATGGCACTGATCGAGCCCCTCCGCGCTGCCGGTAATTGGAGGATTTCTTTCGCTTCCACTTAATCGACATTTCCTCCCTGGCAGGGTGGCCGAGGAGGGGGGAATTTGTCACTTGGAATTACCGGGGAGCTCGGGGCACAGGCGGGATGAGGCAGGTGGAGACAGGGAAACGTTCGGGCACAACCAGCACTTACAGAAGCCTCCAGAGAGGGGAAAATAAAATCAGATTAAATCATCCGATGTAGGGCTGCGGAGACGGCAGAGGCACTTTGGGATCCTGCCCTGATGGGGGCTTGATTTCACCCACAGGAGGAATTACGGAGTTGTGGAATCATGGTTGGAAAAGCCCTCTAAGATCATCCAGTCTAACAACCACGTCCCCAAGTGCCACAGCCACACGGTTTTGAAATCCCTCCAGGGATGGGGACTGCACCCCTGCCCTGGGCAGCTGGGCCAGGGCTGGGCAGCTCTTTCCAGGAGGAAATTCTTCCAAACATCCACCCTGAGCCTGCCCTGACACACCTTGAGGTGTCCCTTGGGAGCAGAGCCCGACACCCCCGGCTGTCAGGGAGTTGTGCAGAGCCACAAGGTCCCCCCTGAGCCTCCTTTTCTCCAGGCTGAGCCCCTTTCCCAGCTCCCTCAGCCCCTCCTGGGGCTCCAGCCCCTTCCCCAGCCCCTTCCCTTCCCTGGACATGCTCCAGCCCTTCCATGTCCTCCCTGCCGTGCAGAGCCCAAAACTGACCCCAGACCTGAGCCAAGTGCTCCCGCAGCCCCAGCGGGTCCGTCCTGCCCTGGCCCGGGGGCTGCTGCGGGGGGCAGAGGGGGGCAGAGGGGGGCTCCCCCAGCCCCGGGCTTTGGGATGCTGCGGCTCTGGAGCAGCTGGGAAGTTGCACAAGGCAGGAGGCCCCGGCAGCCCCCGCCGAGCAGTGCCGGGATGTGGCCTCTGGGGACGGGATCTGTCACTTTCCTTGGCCCTTCCCATCAATCACCGGCGCGTCCTTTCATTTATTTATTTATTTATTTTAATTTGCATAGCGCGGCTCCAAATTCCCGGCTGAATCAGCCTGAAGGGTGTGGACGGGGCAGGGAAGGGGAAGCCAATTCTTCATTCCAGCTACAGAAAGCCCTGCAGGTGTGCCCAGGGCCAGGTGTGCCCACGGCCACGGCCACCACGCACAGCTCAGGGGCTAAGTGATAAATCAATAGCAAAGTGGTCAAGCAGCCTTTCCCTGCCCAAGGACGTTAACAAGGTCACATCCTTGTTCTCTCCACACTAATGAGTGGAGATTCCTAATAAGACCTCAGTGACAAGCGACTATATTAATGTAATTCTCTCCTGCTCCTGATCAATTTTGTGTGTTAAGATGCAGAGCGGCCCCGGGGGCTTGGGGGGCTCCTGCCACCCCCTCGCTGTGGAGCTGCTGGCTGGGAGAGAGGAGTTTATTCCCCTCGTGTCCCTGCCTGCCATGAGATTTCCTTGGTGGAGCACACCAGCATCACTCCCAGGAGGAGCCCAGCAGCTCATCCCACTCCCAAAGTGCTGCTCTTATCCCAGGCTGCCTAAAGCATTCTGTGCTGGTGCTTTAACAGCCCAAATAGTGATTTTTTTTCTGAATTTCAGCCATTCCCCCCTACATTTCAGTCTGGGACCAGCACTCCACGTGCTCCAGCTCAGGGCAGTCCATGGCACCAGCAGCACGTGGTGGAACAGGGATGCTCTCTTTGGTCCATGGCTCTGGACCATCTCAGCCGTGCAAACTCTGCTCTCTGCAAGCCCTGGAATCACACGGAGCTGGACACTGACCCCCGAGCCCTGGGGTGACCTGCAGGACCCCACTCACCATCCCAGTGCCCTGTCTGCCTCATCCACATCTGCATCTCAAACGAGTCTTCAGCTCAGAGTGACTCACTTGAGGGATGCATGAGTAATTTTGAAGATTCCTGTGATTTCCGAGCTGTCTCTGAGCAGAGGGAGAAGGAGGGGAAATCCAAGGAGCTGCTGTGAATTTTCCACCCAGGTCCATCACCACAAAAGGTGAGTGTGTAAAACCTGAGCTGAGACCTCAACCCCGCCATGGGGAAAACTGAGGGTGTGATTGGGGGGTTTGGGCTGTTCTTCACGTGGGGTGAATTTGGGGAGGCCCTGGCACAGGGTGCCCAGAGCAGCTGGGGCTGCCCCTGGAGCCCTGGCAGTGCCCAAGGCCAGGCTGGACAGGGCTTGGGGTATCCTTGGACAGTGGAAGGTGTCCCTGCCATGGTAGGGGTGTGATAAGTTGATCTTTGAGGTGCCTTCCAACACAAGCCATTCCCTGATTCCATGAATTCCCACAGGAAAGGAAAGGCTCATCTTAAACCACTGCCCTGACATGCCCAGCATGGACCAGTCCTGGCTGCCTCCACCCCCCAGACCAGGCATCCAGCCAAGTCTCACAGAAGCCTCTCAGAACATCCCTGTGCTCCTCACTTTAATATTTTGGCCATTCCAAAATGGGATCCAGAGCCGAGATGTGGGGAGGGAGCTGCCAGGCTCAGGTCCCACCCTGTTTCCAGAGCCCTGTCCTGCAGACAAGGAGCATCCATCCATCCATCCATCCATCCATCCATCCATCCATCCATCCATCCATCCATCCATCCATCCATCCATCCATCCCTCCCTCTCTCAGACACCGCCGGCTCCCTAAGCAGGAGGATTTCCACAGCCCTTTGAAAAGCCATTTAGAGCTAAGTCTTGGTATTAAACCTGGCCTTTCCTCGGGCAGGTTTTCAATCTCTGCCCGAGCCTGTTGCAGCAGAAAGTTTTTGAAAAGGTCAGGAGGAAGCTTTTAAGCATCTTTGCCAATTAAGTGCTGTAACCCCCTCCCCGCCGCCAGAGCTGCCCGTCTCCATCCCAGGGGAAGGTAATTACTGTTTTATAAATAAGCTTTGAACTCTCTTAAGTAATTGTCTCTCCTTGCATGAAAGCACCCTCTAAATCCACCGGCCTTTTCCACCTTCTGCCACTATCCAGAAATAATCGAGGGGGGGAAAAATCCACATAATACCTTTAAGGAGAAACTCCCAAACTTTCCTTTACACTGCAGTGATTATTTCCCCAAGCTTTCAATAATTCCACTAATAGAAGCCTTGCGGCTTTCCCAGCTCTTGGTGAATTTTTTGGCAATATTCGACATATTTTCAAAACTTCTCTGGAGTTACATGGACTAAAGCAAAAAAAAAGAGCCATGTTTCAATATTTCAATTTCTACCCCGAGGTTACAATGGAGAGCACAAGAAAAAGGGCAGGAATGAAGAAGCCTATTCCAAAAGTAGTAACTCCCATAATATTATTTTATTTTAACCACCCCCGTGATTTCTGGGTGTGTTTAAGCAGTCTGGGATAGAAATCCTGGCAGATCTGAAATCCTTTAGGAACTCAGGTTACTCCTGCCCAAGCCGGGTGTAATCCCCACATTTATTTATCAGAGCCAGAGACAGGGAAAGCATTCCTGAGCCGGGAAGAGCTCGGCTCCTTCCACCCTGCAAGTCGCAGCTTTTATCCCCAAAATCCCAGCCAACATTAACGCACAGCTCCAATCACTCGAGCCTGACTCCATCTGAGCAACAGCTCAAGGAACGACCCGAGTTCATTTTGCCTGGAGGCTGAGCCAGGCTCAAATGCAGGCTCCCAAACCTGCTTGGGTCAGCAAGAAGCTCTCAATGGGATCGGGAAGAAAACCCGGCCGTGTGGAAATAAGGGAACACCAGCGTGAAAATGGGGGGCAGGAGGGTTGAGCTGTGCTCCTCACCCCATCACTGACCCCCCAAAACAGGACAGGCACAGCTCCTCTCTCTCCCGGGGGGCAGCAATCCCTGTCTGGGAGCCCTTTAAATGGTTTCAAATGTTAATTCCTCGTCGTGGCAGTAAAAGCTATTTTTAATCCCACGTGAAAGCAGTTTGCAGAAACCCAAACTTTGCACGAATTATGGATTGCTTCCCAAGCCCGGGCAGTGCTGGGTGTGTGTTAGGGAGCAGAAAACGGGGGCACATCATCAGAGAGATTCATCTGGCTGCCACGGAGGCACCGAGCGCTTAAGCCTGGTCCTAAGAGTAGGGCTGGTGCTAAAACAGCGCATAAAAGCCGATCCAAAACACTGCGCCTTAAGTAAAAGCTCTAATGTATCTTATTCTGAGTTAAAATCAGCTTTTTCTCAGGTTTCCCGCATGTTTTCTTTGTACTGGAGGTTTCATTTCCCAAACGCGGGGGTGAGGATCCGGGAAGCTGAGACAGAAAGGTCTCACTTGTGAATGGAAGTGAAAAAAAAGGAGAAAAGATTGCAATGCAATAAAGGCGAGAAGCTGCAGGGCTGAGTGTCTGCGAGCGCCCCGGGCAAACAAGGGCCGCTCTGAGCCGGCAGCGCTGAAATCGAGTCCATCAGGAGGAGAGATTAGCGGTGCCAATGAATAAAGATAATGCTCCGGAGCGGGTCCGTGCATCGCCATCCGACTCCGGCCGCATTCCTTTGTCTCTTCCCACCTTTGCGCCTCCCGAGCGCGCCTGGGGAAAGCTCGCCCTGGAAGGGGGCACAAGCGCGGTGCCAAAACGCAGCCTGGTGACTCCGGAGGAGCTGATTTCATTCAGCAGCTCGCGCTATAGAGTGTCTTGATCTGTCTGTACAATCACAACACACACAAAAACCCCTCAAGGCACCTACTTAGCTCTACTTTTCAGCTGCCAATAACACTCCCGGCAAAAGTCAAAAGAGCAGCGCCGCAGCCGCGTCCTTCCCCTGTCGCTCAAAGGCGTCGGGGTTGCGAGGTTCCGAGATAAAAAAGTCTGGCTCAAGAAATCCTGGATGCCTTTCAAGAGCGTTATTAGCTCCTGTGAATGGGGTTGGGGAAGGGGAGGGGGCAAACCCCGCAGGCCAGGGAGCGGCTCTCTGCTCCCCCTCCACCTTCCCGGAGGTGCTCCCGAGCCGGGACACCCCAGCAGGAGCACAGAGGGATGAGGAACCCCACGGAGGGAGAGTTCCCCCCTCCCCATGCCAACTTTCATGTTGGATGGGACGGGAAAACGACAACGAAAAGTTAAATTTGGCCTCTGAGGGTATCGGAGCTCTGCGCTGGCTCTGAAGGGCCAGAGGATGCTCGGTGGGGATTCCAGCTCCTCGTGTCCCTCCGGCTGCAGGGCTCCAGCCTGGCCCATCACGAGACATCCCAGAGTACTTTTTAATACTTTTGGTCTAAACTGTATGAAAATAGGGAATTCTTTACAGTTCTTACAAATCCGGTGGGTGCAGCTGCCGGGGCTCAATCCCAAGGGACCCGCGGGGTGGAGGGAGCCTCGGCCCAGCACCACCCCTGCCTAAATCTTCCTCTGGTTCTTGGAAAAAGCAGGAAGACAGGATGAAAAGGGGGACAGGGATCCCAGATCACACAAGGAAACACGAGACAGAGGAAAAGCCGATTCACGTTGAGCCGCAAAGTTTTGGCACGCGGGGACGAGGAGACTTCTTTGGATGAGCTGGGCCAGGCTCCGAGCTTTCCACACAATTCCCTCAAGCTGAATTCCCCCGGACTCCCTTTCATGCAACCCAGGCCATGCTCCCCGAAGCTGCTGTTCCCCCTTCTCTCCTGCCCCATTCCCCACAGCCCCAGAGCCCCAAGACTTGGCCCAACTCGGGTGCGAGGCAGCCGGAGCAGCCGGATCCTCTGCGTGGGAACCAAACCAGCTCTGGCATCCAAAAAGGGAACAATCCCATGCAAAGATTCTGCTACGCCCCCGGAATGTCCCCAGTGGAGCAGAGCAGTGACACTGGAGAGCCCCAGCCCCACCATACGAGGTGTGAGCACGTCCCAAATGTCACTTGTGAGCCCAAACCTGCTCCCCTCACACCGAGGGGGTTCCACCCTTAAACCCCTTCACCCCACAGATGTTGTTTTCCTCAACCCCCGCAGGCAAAGGCAGGACCTGGCCCCACACCATCACAGATGCTCCAAGTTTTGCAAAGGATTTCTGAATATCACCCCAAACCGCTTGGCTTCAACTCAGTTTTGAGCATTTGTCCTCACCTACATTCCCACAAAACAGACACAGACAGTGCCAGGCTCCCAGAGGGGACCCCCTCCATGCCCCAAACTGGCAGCAGTCACGCCAGCATCACCTTTTTATTTTGGTTTCCTTCAAACAGCACCGAGTGCCAAGAAAATTAAAATCGTGTTTTGCTTGAGGAGAAAACATCCCATCATGCTTGGATCAGCCATTAAATCATTTATGCTGCAGCCTCGAAAAGGTGTTTAATCTTCTTAGAATTAGCTAAAGCTGTAGTAACTCAAGGAATTCTGTAGGAGATGCTTTTGCAGAACATTTTCTTTTCACTACTACTCCAAAAAAAAAAGGGGGGGGGGGGGTGCTTGGGGCCATTTCAAATTTAAATTAAATAAAACAATCCAGTAAGAATAAATTATTTCAGTCAGTAACTTATAACAAACTACTCATCACCCACGAGGAGATGCTCCTGCCAGAGCAAGGAAATCACTACGGGACAGAGCTACTAGGAAAGAACAAAACAATTCGGGAGTGATATTTCCAAGGGAATTTTTTTTCCACATTTACTCAAGACAAGCAACAACCTACAGGTGCCTTCGGGCCAAATATCTTGGCGTGAGAAGCGGCTGGTGTAATTTCGGTTTCCTAGCAAGTTCAAGTATTTTAAAAATGTTTACACCACTTTTGAGATATCCATAGGAAAAACCTGATTTTCTGTCCAACTTCTCTTTCCCTCCACTCCAGCACATCCCAGCTTTAAACATTTAGCTCTGTCTGGCTTTCCCGGGGATAAAATCCCTCGGTACTGCGAGGTCTTGTGAGAAGACAAAACAAGAGGCAGAGAGGAGAGGAAGCGAAGGGAAATAGTTGTGTGCGTGTGTGATTAAAACCACACTTTATGCAGAGTTAAAGCAAAACATCTCCTGATTTTTGCCTCGCCCCGAAGGACGCGGATTCCCCCCAGCCCAGCGGCCCAAAACCTTCCCCGCTGCATTTCTCCAAATTCACCACAACCACATGCGGGACCATCTCGAAACTGGTGTCAGGCCAGGCTCCCTGCAAGCACTTCCAGCACTAAAAACTCTCAGCAGAGCCATCCGAACTAAGATTTATCTCTCGTCCTCTCTGCGGTCCGTCCTGCGAGCGCCTCGCTGGGCTCCGCCGAGCGATATGAAAGCGCTCGATCTTCCCCGCTTTAATTGTGTGCTCGCGGTCATTAAACTCCCATTCTGCCAAGCGAGAGGCACCTCGCAGTCCTTGCCCCAAAAAGATTAGTGATCATCATTATCGTTCCTCGAGCAGCGAACGGAGCTGAGGAATGAGCTCGTAAATCACGGGGATATTAATGCAGCCATAAAAATAAGCGCCGCTACTTACTGGGTTTTGAAGGTGTGTTAAGTCGTAACTTTACAGCCCAGATGTGGGCTCAGAGAGCTGAAACTCTGCGGGTAAAATTACCACTAAAATTACTCTTTCCATTAAACACTGATTTTTCACAGGTTGTTACTTCGGCGGGGATTGGGAAGCTGCAACCTCCCCCAAAACATTGAGGGCGCGTAAGAAATCCGGTGTTCCCGCGGGGCTCGGGGAGAAGGGCAGGAAGGACAGGGAGAGCTACTCCTTTTATTATTTTCAGATGTTTCCCCGAGAACACCACGGCGCTTTCATACATCGACACATTTGGATTGCCTTCAAAACAACGGAGCGGATTCCATCGCCGGCTTCAAGGGACTTACCGCTCCCGACTCCGCTTGGCCCAGCCGCTCTGGAGCTGGCCAGGAGACGCGAGTTTAATACACTCCACATGCACAGTAGCTGCTCTTCCGAATGCTTTATCGCCTGAAGAGTTCAATCCCATCGAAACCCTCAAAAAACAAACCCCCTTGGATTACTCCAGCTCTGCCCTTTGCCACAAACCCACCGAGGATCTCACGGATTCGCCCCTCGCCCGCTCCCTGATCCAAGCACAGCCAGGATCAAGCCCGAGGTCCTCGCTCATTTCTGTTTTTTATAAACCACACGAATAAGACAATTCCTAAAGGAACCCGGTGGGGAAACGGGGGCACGGCTGGGGATAAAGCGCAAAAGGTTAAAATCGCAAAGCCTGGCGAGTTAAACGAGCGCATTTTTTGCGCTCCGTCCCTGGCCAGGTGGGATGCGGGATGGGCGGCGCGGGGACAGGGAGGAAAACGGCGACACGGGGACACGGGGACGGCTTTTCGCACTCGCAGCGCTCCCGACCGCAGCATCAGCCCCGCAAAAGCAGCCGCCAGCCCCTTCCCCAGCCCAGGCAAGGGTCGGAGCTGCCGCCTCCGGCTCGTCCCGCCAGGGACCCGCACCTTCCCCCTCTCCCCTTCCCTCGGACCCCCTTTCTCTCCCGGGCCCCGGCGCGCCCGCACCCGCCTGTTGCGGAGCCGCCGCATCCCGGCCCGGGCGGCAATTAACGCAGCTCCGCGCTAATTACCGACCCCCTCGGCCACCCCCCGCCCCGCCGCGCCGCCGCCTTACCTGTACCAGCGCAGCCCCTTCTCGTAGCACCTGTCGAAGAAGTGGGGTTCGGCGCCCACCGCCCGCACCCCGGGGTGCGCCCGCAGGAACTCGAGCAGCGCCCGCGTCCCGCCCTTCTTCACGCCCACGATGATGGCCTGGGGGAAGCGGCGGCTGCCGCC
>VZSE01000016.1:35281-46120 GCA_013398275.1 Promerops cafer
CCCCCCCAGCCCCTCTCCCACCGCCCCCCAGCAGGCCCAGCCCTCAGGCCCCACCAGCCTCACGTGAACACCCCGTGGTCATTTTTAACCTCAGATCTTTGGCGTTATTAACAACACACGTGTGGGTCAGGCCTCCCCTGGGGGACAACATCTGGGGGAGAACATCTGGGGGATATTCATCACGGCCACCACGGGCTGCAGCCCCCGCCCCCGGCCGGGGATGGGTCACATCTGAGCGCTGAGCGCTTGATGTGGAGTCATTACCATCACAGACTTCCAGCCCAATTACTTGACAGATGAAATCAAGATCCCTCGGCCTTATTGTTCGCATCTGGAGCGCTGCAGCCGCAAACACCCGGCCTCGTCCCCGCCCCGCGCGGCACTGCCAGCGCTGGCTTCATCTGCATTTCCCTCAGCCTGGCACACGGGAACACATCAAACACGCCCTGAGAACGAGCCCTGGCGCTCAGCTCTACCCACAGCACCTTCAAAGAGGAGGAGATGCCCATTTCCCACCCCAGCAGCTCCACGGGAGGTTTCCTCTCCCGGCCATCCCAAGCCCGGGTGGGTCCCACCCCAAACCTGTTTGCAGCTCCACTTTTGCAACCAAACTGCCGCGATTTCCCCCGGCTGGTTTCACACAAAGGAGCAATTATGCTTCCTTTCTACCCATTAACACATCACGTTTCTTTAGGAGGGGAATAAAAGGGATTGCATCAGAAATATTTGAGGTGCTGAAGTCAGCACGCAGGTGTTGGGTGACTCTGCCAGCACCAGCCCCAGAAGAAAACTCCTAATCCCGGTGATTACGACACATAAACACGGGGCTCACACCCTGGGCAGCCCCCGGGGTCGGCCCGGTCCCGGAGCCTCACCGGGAGCTGTTGGTTGGAAGAGGAGAGGTTTGTTTTCCTCATGTACCCCTCGCTTTGCTCCGCCTGAGGAGCGGCTCCACTGCGGGATGGGAACCAGGGATCTCCAGAGGAGCCCCGAGTCCTCCAGGGCCAGCAGGGTCAGCCTTGGGCACAGCGGGGATGGCCCTGGGTGCTGCTGGAGCATCGTCCCTTGGGCAGAGTTCTGGTGTCCTCACGGTGTTTGCCTGGCATGAAAGATGCCCGCCCATCCATCCATCCATCCATCCATCCATCCATCCATCCATCCATCCCTCCATCCCTCCATCCCTCAGCACCGCAGCAGGGACGAGGCAGTGCCCTGGAGGCAGGCACCGAGCAGCAGAAGGAATTTGGGTTTCTTTTTCCCCCCTCTAACCCATCTGGCCTTAATTTCTTTGGGGGTTTCACTCCAAATTCTTCAGATTCTGCAGCAAATGCTTTGCAGTCCTCGGCCCCTCCGCGGCTGCCCAGCTCGGGGCTGCCTGCAGCCAGAGCAGAGGGAAGGGAAAATCCCAACCCTGCACATTCAACATTAACCCGTGCCCAGGGGTTATTTGTTGTTCCGTGGGATTTCTTTTACTTTTGGTTGGTTTTGCTTGGTTGGTTATTTGCTGGTCCAGCCCCCTCCCCGTGCCGGGGGCTGTGCCAGCCCGTCCCTCCGTGCCGCAGCAGGGGACAACAGATTTGGTGGCAGGGGACACCAGGCCCAGTTCCAGCCCGCATCTCTCCGTGGCTGCATCCTGTGCCCCGCCTTTGCCAGCTGCCGGGTCGGGTCCTGCTGCGGCCACTCTCCCTTCCCTCCCGGGGACCGCAGTGCCCGGAGGCAGATGCCACCTTGCCAGAGCTCTGCTGGGACGTGTTTCCATTTCCTCTTATCATTTCTAGCCACAAATCCCCTGTTTTGCCCTAATTTTGCAATTATGGGGTGCTGGCTCTGGACTGGGGATGCAAATGTCTGGGGCTGGGGAGCGCAGCCGGCCCGCGGTGCGATGTACCCTGCAGTCGCTGCTAATTAGCCGCTAATTTTACAGCCTGCTTTATGGTTTGCAGTCACTGACGCTTCCTCGTGGGCCGGAGCTCTCCCGGCTCAGCCGCGGGTCCCCGGGGAGAGCCGGGCGGGTGGAGCAGGACCCCGGCGCCAGCCGAGTTATTTCCCCAGGATGCTGGGAACAGCCTGGGAAAGCATCGGGAGGCGCTCACAGCCTGGCCGAGGCTGAGCTCAGGTGGCTACAGCTCCCTTTGGATGCTCCCACTTCCCCGGAATGCCGGGATCCAAAAAGATCCGCCCACCCCCCCCCCTCCCATCCTGCTGTCTCAAAAAACACAAACTCAGGCCCTGCACAACCCTGGGTGAAAATCCTGCCCCAAGAGTGACCCACACAAACCCACACAGAGGTTCAATTTGAGCCAAATTTTGAGGATTTCAATTACGCCTTCGATTAACAGGACAGCACAGTTCCTCCCCGGAGCCTTGGTCCAAGCCCCAGGTCTGATAAGCATCAGGACACGGCGCTGGCCCCAAACGGAGAAATTAAACAAATACCTCACATATTTGGGCGACTCACACACGTGAGCAGCTGCAATTGAAGACAGGATCCGTCTCGCCCCTCGGCGGGTATTGGCAAATCCCAGCCTCTCCTTGTTCCCGATAATCCCGGCCTGGCACCGCCCCTCCTCGGCTCGGAGGGCTCTGCCCGGGTTCCTCAGCCCCTGACCCCTCCCCGGCCTCACACCGCGCACCTGCGCCCACAACCTCTGCCCCGTTCCGGCCGCAGCTCCCGGGAAAGGAGCACAGCAGCCCAGCTCTGTCCCGCCAGCCGGGCTTGGCTCATCCGGACAGGCGGCAGGGTCAGCATCCCGCAGCTGGACAGACGGACGGACAGACGGACAGACGTGGGGTGTGCTGCACCTCCTGCCTGCGTTACACCCCTGCCAGAGCCTTGGTGCTTCGCCCATCGGAGCCAGCAGCTTAAATTAATCCGAGATTAACTAATTTGGGGCCTCGCTTTGAATCGGATGCCTGCGAGATTGGGTTTAGAGCGGGGAAGTTGATTTCCAGCAGAGCTGAGGCGCTGCTGGCAGGAACAGCCCCGGCCATAAAATCCCAAGACGTCAGAGGGGAACAAAGATAGACTGTGATGCAGAAAAGATGCTCGGATTTAAAATAATCTGGGAGGAATGAGCACAGCCCTGCAGACACATGGCCCCGGCATCGCTCCCGAGCGCAGCTTTTCCTCTTTAAATAAACTCCACCACTTATCCCCTCCCGGTGGCCTTCAAGTCTTTATTTTCCACAGTTTAAAATCCTTGTACCCTCCCAGGTGCTCTGGGAAGCTCCCACCTCATCCCAAACACAACTTGGAGGTGATCTCTGAGCACCCAGAGCCTGAGCCCACGGTGCTGGAGCAAACGTAGGCTCTGCAGAAATTCTTGACAGTCTTCCCACAGCTCCTCTACTCCTGAAATTAAGGGATGGAGCCACAACAACCCCTGCATCTGAATTAAAACGAGCTCTATTTACTGGTCATGCTAATTGAATCAGATGAACTCCAGCCTGGGGGTGTAAGAGTCTCACACCTGGGGGTGTGAGAGCCTGCCCTCACGGTTCCTGGGTTTATTCTAATTTACCATTCTGGAAAATGCTCACCAGTGAGGCTTCAAAGCGGAGCAATTCGGTCCTGGGCAGTTTTCATCCTGTCCCGACAAGGCTGGGTGGGAGTTCCCTGGGGTTTTTGGGAGCTGTGGTGTGGAAGTGGTGGTGGATCCAGGCTCGCTCTGGAACTGGGGTGCAGAACCCCACGGCAGTGCCAGGCTGTGGTGGCAGTGCCCGGGGTGACACCAGTGTCACCGAGGGTGGCACCGGGGATGGGAGCAGCTCCTCACCCCAGTCCACAGCGCACATCTCTGTCGGGCAGGACCCAGCCTCACCCTCTGGCTGCTGCAGGACCCATTCCCCCCGTGCCCATCCCTGGGGGCGCAGCCAGGGAGGGAGGGCACAGCACCCACCCAAAATGTGGGGCAGCCAAGGGCTCCCTGAAGGGACAGGACAGAGGTGTGGGTGGGGAAGGAGGGCACACCACCCTCCCTAACGCCGTCAAGACAAACTTAATCCAAAAAATTCGGGCAGGAGGCTTCAATAAGCCCAGAGGAGCCTGCCAAGAGTCACACTCCCCATAGCCAAGCGCACAAAAGCTGGACATGTAAGACATGGAGAAAGCACTGTCAGGGCAGGCCAGTGCCAGCCAGCAAATCTGTAACAGTGGGAACATGAAATATTAATCACTGGTGCATAAAACAATAGGAAAAAGCTGCCTTTTGGGGCAGCCATCCATCCTCACTCAGCAGGGAACATCAAGAGACACTAATACCATACAGGTTCTGCTTAAATATTTGCCTGCCCTAATGGTCACGCAAGAAGCATTCGCTTTGAAGTTGAAAATAGACTGTAAATGTCTTTTGTGTGAGATGAAACATGATAAGACATGAAACCAGGAGGCTAAACTGTAGTTAATCACGGCGGCTTTACAAGCAACAAATCATTACTGCAGACAGTCAAGTGGATCGTTTGAAAGAGCAGCCACGTGGGGAGAGAGCCCCGGCCGGGCATCGCCCTCCACCGCGGGGGTTTGGGGCCGTGGCTCATCGGGGTGGCCACGGGAGCAGCCACGGGGCTGGCTGGATGCTCCCAGGGCTGGGGTGATGCTGGTGAAGGGCTGGACCAGTGCTGGGAGGGCTGGGATGCTGCTGGGAGTGCTGGACAGATGCTCACAGGGCTGGGATGATGCTGACATGGGGCTGGACCAGAGCTGGCGGGGCTGGACCAGAGCTGGCAGGGTTGGATTGATGCTGGTAGGGCTGGACTGGTGCTGGCAGGGCTGGACTGTTGCTGCCAGGGTTGGATTGATGCTGGTAGGGCTGAACTGGTGCTGCCAGGGCTGGACTGGTGCTGGCAGGACTGGACAGGTGCTGGCAGGGCTGGATTGATGCTGGCACAAGCCTGACCTGGCACTCCCAGGGCCAGGGTGATGCTGGCACAGCCTGGAACATCTTCCCTGGTGAACCCTTCCCCAGGGCCACGGGGTGACATGGTTTGGGGTCCCCCAGCTCCACACTGGAGCAGGGGAGGGCAGCAGAGCTGTGAGATTCCCACTCTGGCTCAGGGGGGGGATCAGTCCCACCCCATCCAGATCCTGGGACACCCACAAGGAAGCCACCCTCAAAAACTTGGGATGCTCTTGGGATGAGGAGGGAGCCTGTGGTGGACACAGCTCTCCAGGCATGGATCATGGAATTGTTAAGGCTGGAAAAGACCTTCAAGCTCATCAAGTCCAGCCAGCAGCACCAGCGTGGTCACCACGTCCTCAAGGGCCACACCCACATGTTCTCCACCTCTCCCAGAGCTCTCCACCAGCCAGTTCCGGGGCTTTACAACCTCTTCCACGAAAAGAATTTTCCTGTGATCCCATCTAAAGATCCCACGTGCTGCCCTGGTGCAGCGAGTGCAGGAACACACCTGGGACAGGTATTTCCCACATCAAAAATGGAGCTCGTGATTACAGGCGATGCTCACTTGGGAGCAGGAGATAAGACCCCAAAGCAAGTGTCTAAGTATGACTGATTAACAACTAAACCCTCGCTAATTGCCTTAAAATGTCAGAGCTCAACAGCCAGGGAAGGGGGGAAAAAAAAAAAAAGGATTAAAATTTTCCTCGGGCTAAACATTTTTCCGGCGTGCTCAGACTCGCTCTGGATGTCTCCAGTCATTATCTCCCTAATTAACACACACCACAAACCGACAACAAATTTCCCCACCTTGTGGCTCTGGGAGGTTCAGTCGGATTAACCAGACCCGGGGAATGGGATCAGCCAGTGCCAGCGAGAGGTGGGATTTGGGACAGGGACATGAAGCTATTATTGGTGAATGAACTGGAACAAGCCGTGGATTTTCTCCAAGCTGGAGCTGCTGGGGGACAGGTGAGGGGAGCAGGTGAGGTGATGGGAGGCTCCTCTCCTCCTGCCAACCCCCTGTCACCGGGAAATCATGATGGGGTGGGATTTTTTAAAATTTCCATCCCTTTATTTCCTGTAATTAACACAAAACCTTCATTTTCACAGCCCCCAAAAGAACCCAGATAATCCCTTTGAAGCAAACTGATGCCAAAGGCCACCAAGGGGATGGGACCTGGCACAGCTTGGGATGAAGGCAACATTTACTGGGAATGAGCATCCCAAATCAGGCTGTGCTCCCTGCCCAAAAGGATGTGCAACCCCCCAAAAGTGCTGCCTTGGGGTCTTGGACTTTTGGAGCGGGAAAAACTGTGGATCAAAGGATAAAATGACACAAATATAAAAGGAGCCATCCCTGTGATGCTGGGCAGCCACTGGAAACAGGACTGAGAATTCCAGGGGTGCGGGAGGAGCAGGAGCAGCCAGGCGCTGGCTCCAAGGAATAGCAGTAATTAGAGCTTCCGAGTGCCTCCAGGTCATTTTCCTTTTCCTTGGATAACATAATTTCTATAGGGCTTGTTGTCTTATTAGAGAATTAATCTAAATCTTGGTGGGCTCTGGATGCTTTGCCGGCGGCTGGAGCCATCCCGAGGAGGGTCAGGGGCAGGTCCCGTGCGTGGCATGGGGGGAAAAAAAATGACAAAACTCAAAAGGGAGGTCAGCTGGAGGCTACCGGGGAGGAAATGAATGATTTCTTAAACAATCAGGGAAGTTTGTGTCGGCCTGGAAACGTAATTTAATTTGTGTCGTTAAAGCCGGGCTGGGGCGGCTGCTCCCGACTAAGCAAAATCCTCTCGTTAAGGCAGAATTGTCATTAGTGGGATAATTAAATGAGGAGGAATGGCAGAGGGAATGCCCGGGCCATGGAGTTACAGGGGGAAGAGCAGGATTCCGAGTGCCCCGGGGCCCGGGGAGAGGGAGGGACCGTGCGGTGCCCGGGGCTGGGGATGCTCGGGGAGATGGGATGGGACGGAATGGGATGGGATGGGATCCATCCTGTGGGATTGCATCCTGAATCCTCAGCACCAGGCGCTGCCTGGAGCTCTCCACCCGCAGGTCTTTAATATTCCTGTTAAAATCCCATCTCCAGCCAGAGTTCCATGAAAATGTTCCACCCCTCTTTAAACCATCCCCGGGGGTTGGCTCCGGGGATATTTCCTTGTTGCTGCAGGAGTAGATGCAGCGGATCCCACAGGAGCATCCTCCTCCTTCCCTTCCCTCCCTGGAAGGGTTGGGAAAGGCTCTTGCACCCTCCCGTGCCCGCATCCACAAACTGCAAGGCAGCGTGGAATCCCGGCTGGATCCCCGGCACAGGCTGCTGGGCAGGAATGCAGGAATGCAGGAATCCCGGCCGGATCCCCGGCACAGGCTGCTGGGCAGGAATGCAGGAATCCCGGCTGGATCCCCGGCACAGGCTGCCCACCATGGGGAGGAAGCTCTGGTGTCCCCTCACCGCTGGCACTCCCAAGGTTTCCTCCCACTGCAGCATCTCAGGGGAAACCACTCCAAAAATCCCTTCCTTCCACACTTCCAGGGCTCACGTGGATGTCACCTGACCTGGGAAAATCCTGGAATGGTTTGGGTTGGAGGGGCTTTAAAGCTCATCCAGTGCCACCCCTGCCATGGCAGGGACACCTTCCACCGTCCCAGGCTGCTCCAAGCCCTGTCCAACCTGACCTTGGGCACTGCCAGGGATCCAGGGGCAGCCACAGCTGCTCTGGGCACCTGTGCCAGGGCCTCACCACCCTCACAGGGAAGAATTTCTTCTTTATATCCTAAAATCCAAGGATTAATCAGTCAAAAGGCAGCTTGGACCTTCAGACTGAACCTGGTGAATAATTACAGCTGAGGTTGAGCTGAGGTGAGGGCAATGGGCAGAGAGCTGGCACTGGCTCCTGAGTTCCAGAGGGGACTTCACCCCCTTGGAGCAGGGAACTGGAGTCTGGCAAAGCCCAGCTCAAGCCTCCAGGCTCCTGGGATCCAGCTCCAACGGGGTGAAGATCCCATGTGAGACTGAGGGCTGTGGCTTCCAGTCCTGCAGACAGCTTTGTGTGGGGAAGTTCTGGTGAGAAACTCAGCTCCCTGTGCCCAGAGAATCCTGACAGCCCAGGAAGTACCAAGAACACACCTGGAACAAGCTAAAACTGGCTTCATTTGGGAAAAAGTGCTAAGTGGAGTGAAAAGGAAACCTTCCCAGTGGACCTTTGGCTCTGGGAATGCCCACAGGCCTCCCATGCATCAGCAACCCCCTCTCCAATGGCAAAACCTGGGGAAAGGGGAACAGACTCCAGGTCAAAGCACACCCCCCACGCCCCCCCAGCCTCCCCATCCCCACAGCCACGGAGCAGAGCAGGAACCCACGGCGCTGGGACGCCGCTCCCAGCGTGTTCAACACTCCAACACAGTGAATCAGTGCTTTATTTTCAGCATGGAGAGCTACGAGACCAGCAGGGAGCTCCAGGGAGTGAGCTGGTGTGGCAAACCTGCCCTGGTGCCCTCGGACCCATGGGATTGAGGCAAAACACGTGGGGAGAAAAGCCCCCAACGTGTCCCTGAGTGCAGCTGCACCGGCAGCGCAGCCCCTCTAAACCCCACGGGTCAGCAACAGCCTTTCCCCTCTTTAAAGATCCGTGTGCATCCATTCCAGAGGAGGATTTGGCTCCTGGGACAGGGAGGGAAGGCCACGAACCAGGTGCTCAATTAAGGAGAATCAGTGTGGCAGCCCTTGGGAGCACTGAGACAGCGATTCCCGGAGCCTGAGCAGTGCCAAGCACAGCCTGGGGGCCCAATTCCAGCCTCCCTCCCACCAGGGCACAGCCAGGAGGAGCCTGAGAGCCCCTGGAATTTATTGCACAGTGCTGAATCAGGTGTAAGGCCAGGGCAGAGCCGAGGACGCCGATGTGGAACCGTTGCTGCAGCGTGAAAGGTGGGCAGAGGGGGGAACCACCTGGATGCTGCCCAGTGGGACCATAAAACATCCTTGCCCCAGCACCCTGGAAGGGTTTATATAGGGCAGTTCATAGAATGATCCCAGCCCAGAATAGCTCCAGGGATTAACCCAGAGCCTGACCTCGGCTAATCCCGCGTTACTCCCTGGAAGTGCCAGCGGAGCCACCCTGGATTGCAGCAGTGCCTGCCTGGGGTCTGGACACTGTCAGCAGCAAACCTTGCCCAGAGCTCAGCACAGGCACAGCAGCTCCTTGGATGGAGCTGGAACAGCCCCAAGGAGGAACTGGACCAGGGGAACCAGGAGAGAACCAGGACAGGGAAACCAGGGGGGAACCGTGACAGAGAAATCAAGGGGAAGTGGAACAGGGAAAACAGGGGGAACCTTGACAGGGAAATCAAGGGGAAACCGTGACCAGGAAATCAGGGGAAAACTTGAACCAGGAGCTTCCTTGGGGTTCTTCCTGCTGTGGGTCCCCTTGGCAGGACAGTGCATCCCAAGGAGTGAAGGCAGGATTAGCCCAGGGCAGTGCCAGGTACAGCAGCTCACTTACTTCTCCTTCAGGTCGTTGTCAGCTTTACCTAAAAATGGGGAAGGAACAATCAGGGCTCGTGTTTCTTCCTCCAGAACCACCAGCCCCTTTTATTTGGGGGTTTTGCCACACAACATCACCACCACCACAGCCTGACAAGCAGGACAGCAGCTCATGGCCGTGCTGCTGCCTGGAATTTGGCCTCTGGAGGCCTCTGTCGAGGCCTTTCCTCGACGGGATCTTCTCTGACAACTTCCCCAGGCAGTGACCAGCAAACCCCCCCAGCCCCTCAGCGCTGCCACAGAGGTTCCCTGCCCTCGTTTCACACCCCCAGGGAAACCCCCCAAAGCTCAGCCACCCCTCAAACCCACGGAGACCCGTGCTCACAGCCAGGAGCTCCAGCTGGAGCCTGGAGCTGAGCAGACTGAGCCTGAAGCTACTCCATGAGCGTTATCAGCACGGCCAGGGCCGCCCTGCTGAAAGCAGTGCAGCGCACACAGCGTGCCCCCAAAATAACTCCCTGGGCTGGGACAGCTGCCAAGCCACAGCCGGTACCTTTCGGGAGGAACTTCAGCGAGCTGCTGAATATTCAGAAGCGGGACTGTCCCCTCTTGGGCCCATCGTTGAGGAACTCGTGGCCCAGCCCGTTGCCACACTTGCCACAGGTCACCTGGAGAAGCAAGGGGAGGGGTTGGCAGCGGTCTTGGCTTTTCACGGGCTCGCGGAGAACAAGCCCGGGGGTGGATTTTTGTGACACGCCCAGGGTTCGGAGATCCGCACCTTTAAAGCCCCGGGGCGCTCCTCGCGCTTGGCCACGCTGTCCCCGCGCAGGGTCTCGGTGAAGGCTGGCCACGGCGACGAGTGCTCGTACTTGGCCCGGCTGGAGAACAGCTCGTGGCCACACCTGGCACACACGTAAATACCTGCGGAGGGCGGCACGAGAGGGGACAGCGCGGGTCACGTCAGCGCGGGGACACGGGACACTCGGCGGGACTTTGCCCACGCTGCCAGCTGCGGCTGCCGGACCCCGCGGCACCCCCAGGGCCGGGCAGGGGGCGGAGGGGCAGGACCCCCATTCCCCATAGGGGTTCCCGCAGGGCGGGATCTCCACAAGGGGCTCCTATAGGGACCGAACCCCCGAGTCCCTATCGGCACCCCTCTCCCCATCGGGGAGGATTCCCCCACCCCGCTGGGAGGACCCCAAAAAGGACCGCAGAGGGGGGACCCCCACCCGGACCCACGGCTGGAGGATGCTCCGCCGAAGGACACCCCCCCCAACCCCCCCTCAACCGCTCACCCGGGGGGTTCCGCCTTGCCGGGTGACACCCCTGCCCGCCCCGCTGGGAACCCCCCTGGCCGCATCCCCGAGCCCGCGGGGAGCCCCTCACCCGGCTGGAAGTGGTCCTTGAACACCTCTCCCCCCACGAAGGAGCAGAAGGACATGGCTGCGCCCGCCGCCC
>VZSE01000016.1:51245-105267 GCA_013398275.1 Promerops cafer
GAACTGCCGCTACGAGATCTGCTCCTACGGGGACGTGATCCAGGTGGTGGAGGTGGCGCAGAGAGACACGGAGCCCCCGCTGCCACCGCCCGAGGAGCTGCCGCCGGCGCGGCCCGGGGGCTCCGTGCCGGGCAGAGCGCTCGCCTCCATCGCCCTCCTCGCCTACGGGTACCTGGTGCTGCCGCTGCCGCCCTACGCCGCCGGGCTCTGCGTGGGGCTGCTCTGCGGGCTGCTGCTGGGCTTCCTCGCCGTGCTCCTCCTCGTGCCCAGGGCTCCGCCGGCCGCTCGGGGACCGTGGGGCCGCCTGCGCCCCAAGCTGCTCCCGGGGGAGCCGCGGGAAACGCCCCACCTCCAGGTAGGAGAGGGGTGGCCGGGATGAGGGGCTGGAGGGGATCCCAGGGCTGGAGGTGCCCGTGGTGAGCGGGAAGCAGCCGGCTCCCTCTCCCCCCTTTGCAGGGCTGGATGAACCAGCTGCACGTGTACGACCCCGAGCTTTTCCACCCGTCGCTCACACACTCGGTGCTCGCCGTGCTGGACGGGGCCACCCTCAAGCTGTCCTACCCCAAGAGCAACATCCCACGCCGAGCCACCTTCGAGGAGGAGATCCTGGAAGCCGTCTTTGTCAGCCACCGCTGCTACGACCTGACCGATGCCAAGGTGAGCCTGGAGGTCCCAAGGACCCTCCCACGGGGACCACCCACGCCTGGCCCGGCCTCACCCCGCTCTCGGTGCTGCAGGTTTTCCTGTGCCCCCCCAGCCTGGCCCGAAAGCGGACGTGGAACAAGAAATATCCCATCTGTGTGCTCCTCCCCGAGCCGGCGGAGGGAGAGGGCAGGAGCAGCGAGGAGCACGACACGGAGCTGCAGGGGGATGAGGGGACCAGGAAGGTGCCGGTGTCCGGGCAGGACATCCCGGGGGACTGCAGGGACAGGTGCCTGTACCTGTTTGGGCGGACGGGGCGGGACAAGGAGGAGTGGTACCAGCACCTCGTGCAAGCCTCCCGTGGGACACCCAGCAGCCACGGTGACACCCGGGCAGGTGAGGGGCAGCCACCACGGCCTCTGCTCTGGGCCAGAACTGGTCCAGGAACACAATTCCTTGGTGGGCAGCAATGAGCATGGAGGGACATGGAGGAGCCCAAAGTGTAGCCAAGAGGGTTCAGCTCATCAGCACAGGGTGGGTGGCATGGCACTGGCATCATGGACAGGCATCATGTCACCCCGATGCCATCCTGACCTCACAGATTGGATATTAGGAACAATTCTGTGACCAAAAGAGCTGTCTGGGCCTGGCACAGCTGCCCAGGGCAGCGGAGGAGTGCCCATCCCTGCAGGGAGTTAAAGCCACGTGGATGTGGCACTTGGGGACATGGGATAGTGCTGGCCTGGGCGGTGCTGGGGAACGGTTGGATTGATGACATTAGAGGGGTTTTCCAAGCTAAGGATTCTGTGATTCCACATCCCCAGGCATGGGATCGGCTCCGCAGAGCAGCGGCAGCAGCAGCGGGGGCAGCGCCGAGGACATCCCATCCACGGATCCAGCCAAGGATGTGCCGGGAAGCACCGAGGAGATTTACCTGGATTACAGCACCTACATGGCCCGATTTGTGCCGGCACAGGGGGCACCCAGCCCGGACCGGAGCCCCTCTCACGGAGCTCTGGGCAGCCCCACGCCCACAAAGGTGAGTGGGACAAACCCAGCACTGGGAGTGGGACTGGAGCGCCAAGCAGAGGCTGATGGACCCTGCACGGAGCCGCTTCCAGTCCGTGGTTTGTTTGAGCAGCCAAGCCTGGGGCAGGGAGCACAGGACAGCAGGTCCCACTGCTCACAGGGCCACCTCGCTGCAGGGGCTGGTGGCTGCTGAGCCCCCACAGCTCGGCGAGGACACGGCGAGCATGGCCTGGATGAACGCGCTGGTGGGGCGCATCTTCTGGGACTTCCTCCGGGAGCAATACTGGGCAGAGCAGGTGTCCAACAAGATCCAGAAGAAGCTGAGCAAGATCAAGGTGAGCGGCAGGAGCATCAGATCACTCGGCGGAGCCCTGTTCCCAAGGCCCCACGGCGAGTGGTGACTGTGCCCCATGGGGGTTTCCCTCCATCAGCTCCCGTATTTCATGAACGAGCTGACGCTGACTGAGCTGGACATGGGCACATCCATCCCCTCAGTGCTCAGTGCCTCCAACCCTACCATCAATGAGCGAGGTAAGAGCCCCACAGAGGGACAGGGACCCCAATGCTGGCTCCAGGATGGCTTTACGGAGCTGCCAGCCTGGTCCACAGAGCTGGGAGGGTTTGGCAGTGCACAAGCAGCTCTGACCCCTGTGGTGCTGACCTGACCTCGGCCTGTCCCTCTCCCTGGCAGGGCTCTGGGTGGACATGGAGGTCACCTACAGCGGCTCCTTGCAGATGACACTGGAGACGAAGATGAACCTCAGCAAGCTGGGGAAGGAGAGCTCTGCAGAGGAGAGCGGCCCTGCAGAGGCAGGCAGAGAGGGGTAAGGAATCTGTCCATGGATGGGCTCATCCTGCTCCTCCTGCCCCAGTGAGGCGAGGCTGCTGTCCCCAGAGCACCCCATGATCTCCCGGGGCTTGCAGGGCCAGGCCACGGCTGATCCTGCTGGCAGACAGCGATGCGGAGTCGTCCAGCGCCGGCTCCTCCGACGAGGAAGATGTCACCGCTGCAGAGCCCGTGGGAGCCCCGGGGGAGCGGCTCCCCCCGCCTGGCACCGAGGGGTAAGGGGGTGCTGGGGGTCTGTGCCATGGGGGGCACGGGGAGGGGCTGGGGACGCATGGTGCCACATCAGCACAGGGTCACGGGGACGGCGTCCCCGGCAGGACACACACAGCACATCGTGGCAGCTTGCAAAGGGGACTCTGTCCCTGTAGGGTGCTTTGGCAGAGGGTCGGGGGACCCCAAAACTGAGGGGCTGAGCTGGGGCCCCTCTTGCTTTAGCCACGTCAGCGGTAACAGCACGAGCCGGAAGATCCTGCGCTTCGTGGATAAGATCGCCAAGTCCAAGTACTTCCAGAAGGCCACGGAGAACGAGTTCATCAAGAAGAAGATGGAGGAGGTTTCCAACACGCCGCTGCTGCTGACGGTGGAGGTGCAGGAGCTGGCAGGAACCCTGGCTGTGAACATCCCCCCGCCACCGACCGACCGTGTCTGGTACCAGCTCTCCTTCCCCTCACAGGCACATCCTGCTTCCAGCTCCCCTTGCTCCCTGCAAGGAGCCAGCTCCAGGGCTTTGGGCTCATCTTGGGCACCAACAACCCAAGGCTGTTCCCCAAAGGGGCTCACAGACCTCTGGCTCATTCCTCTGAGTCTGCACCCAGGCCAACACAGATCTGGGGACCCTGAGCTGCCACCTCCTCCCTAAAGCCCAGCAGTGGGGCTGCCTGGGCTGTGCCACATCTTTGGCAGGTGATGCTTTCTGCCTCTTTCCTTTCCTGTCACAGGTACAGCTTCCGAGTGCCCCCGCAGCTGGAGCTGAAGGTGCGCCCCAAGCTGGGCGAGCGGGAGGTGACATTCCTGCATGTCACCGAGTGGATCGAGAAGAAGCTGAAGCACGAATTTCAGGTGCCTGGGCTGTCGTTCAGGGGCTCAGCAAACCCTGCTGAGGTTTGGGCATTGCTGCCATCGGGGAGAGTCAACCTCAGGTCGGGCCAGTTGTTTCTGCAGAAAGCCAACACCTGGTCTGGTCTGGCCAGCTTGGAGCAGTGAAGACACAGAACCCAAAAAACGAGCTCAAGGACTGAGGAAAAGTGATTTCCTCCCATCATTTGCAGCCCTGCCCCAAGCAGGGAGGGTCTGGGGTGTCAGGCAGTCCCAGGCAGACACCTCCCAGAGGGGCTGAATCCACCTGTCCTTTCTGATTTGGGGATGTTTGGGAGATTTGCCTTCCCAAGGGTTTGTGTTCAGCCTCTCACCTCTGCTCAAAGAGCAGAAATGTCCCCACAGATATTCAGGGCCCCCCCCAAAAGCCACTCATTTGGATAGTTTCAAAATGCTGGTCCCTCCCCTCTGCTGTGGCCACCCCTGCAGCCATAAAGGTGGCCAGGGCAAAGAAAAACTGTTCCTGCTTGTCCCCACCCTGATATCCAGAGCTGGGAGCCTCCTGGGGCTGCTGCTGTGGAGGTGGGAGCCCAGGGCCTCCAGTTCACAGCCCCGGTCTCTGACCTGGGCGTGGCTCCTGCAGTGCACCTTCCTGTGCCACCTCCAGGCAGTGTCCCCGTGGTGTTCAAACCCACTGATTCGTTGTTCTGGATTCCTCTTTGCAGAAAATTTTGGTGATGCCAAACATGGACGATCTCATCATTCCCATCATGCGCTCTGGCCTGGATCCTTGGCCACCCGCCACGGGACTGCCCCAGGACCCGTCAGCCAAGGGGGACAGGAGGCTCTGAAGCACAACCCCAGGGGCAGGGACACTGCCCAGAGCTCAGGGACCTCGCTGGGACACGGGGACAGCTGGGGCCTGGCCACTGACTGCACCCAGGGCTGTGCCTGGATTCATCCTCATCCTCTGCTTCTGCAGACGAGCCTCCTCAGATCCTGCAAGCACACGTTCAGGGCACAACCAGGCTGCTGGACACCCAGGAATTCCATGGCCACCTTCCCAGGACTGCTGGGCAAGCAGACAGCTCTGGACAGTGGAGGGCTGGGCTTCCCACTGTCTGGTTCCCAAAGAGGGTGCAGGACACCTGGATCATGGCACCGAAGGAGTTGGGATCATCGCTGATCCAAAATTCCCAGCTCCGGGGCATCCCCCGCTCCCCGCAGGCAGCTGGGCTGCAAGGACAGCACGGGTGGGAAGGGATCCAAGTGAATAAATCCATCGCTGCCCAGCTCTGCCTAGCAGCCCTCTTGTACACAAATTCCCACCTCTGCCGAGGATTCCAGCCAGGATCCAGGGGCTTTGAGCAGGGAGCAGCCCCCGGGTTGCACCTTCAGCTTGGCAAAAGCAGTGCTGGAGGTGTGTGGGAGAGGCACTGAGGGGACAG
The DNA here is from genome assembly GCA_013398275.1 of Promerops cafer. Taxonomy (NCBI): domain Eukaryota; kingdom Metazoa; phylum Chordata; class Aves; order Passeriformes; family Nectariniidae; genus Promerops; species Promerops cafer. Next base: position 56,247 of record VZSE01000016.1, read on the forward strand.
CCAGGGAGCCTGGGCAGAGGCAGGCCATGGGGAGGCCCTGGATTCCCAGTGGAATGGTGCAGAAGTGCTGGCACGTGCTCTGCTCTCTGCTGGATGAGAGCGAGGGGAGCCTTCGTGGTGGTTTGGGTGAGTGGGAAAAATTCACTGGGCAAAGGAAAGGGAGGATCCAGAGGACAGAGCAGGCACTTGGCTGTCCCAGTTAGTCCCTGTCCATGTGGGCCAGTACCAAATGCCACTTTTCCCATTCCCACCTGCTGAGGAGCCTGAAAACAGGCAAGACACCCCTGCAGAAGGAGAGAGGGGGCAGGCGTGGCCTGGAGCCCCTTTATTGCAATGCCCAGTCAGGCAGCCTTGGATCTCCATCCTTAGAGCTCTTCCTGCACACCTGGCTTCTCCTTCACCAAATGTTTCTTCTGGGGGCCCTGGAAGAGAGCAGAGAGGAGAGTTTGGATTTAGGGACACACAGACCTGGCCTGCATGGCTGTGTCTGGGCTGTGGCGACCAGAAAGACAGCTTGGGCCAGCAGCTGAAAAATGGGGTTATCCACAGCAAATCAATGCTATGGGAGCAGGTGGCAGGAATCACTTATGTCCCTCAACTTCCAGAAAAATGTGATGTTTTACCACAGAATCCACGGGGCAAAATAGCAAAGAAAAGAGCTGCACCTGGGTCAAACCTGCTCCTGTCACCGAGCTCCTAGTCAGAGCAGCTCAGGGCTGGCAGTGACACAACAGGCTCCTGACACTGAGCTGAAGGAAATCAGCTTAACCTCTAAAGAGCTCTGCAAAGGCAGTGCCTAACCAATCCCCCTGCCAGCACTAAGGAGGCTTAACCAGCTTCACATGGCATTTCTGGCTGACAGGCCAGATCCAGACCCAGTTTACATCTGCGTGGGACCCAGGCAGTTGTTTCTTTCCCTTCTCCTTCTACCTCTCCTGGTTTACTCAGTGCTTCCTCCACTTGGTGAAGGCTGCAAAACTATTCAGGAAACTGCTGTGTTTGGATTATTTAATTATATATATTTTTTTTTTGCCCTGGATTTAAGAAAAATACACTGCTTGGCCTTCTTGAAAGCTTCTGAGAAAAGCACCACAAATTTGCATCTGAATTTGACCCAAACTTTTTTCCTCTAAGAACATTAAAGCTATAAATCATTCCAAACAATTCAAAGCAGTGTACAATTCCAAGTGAAAGGGACCATATGGCCAAGACAGTGCCTGCCAAGTTCAGCACTTGTTTAAAACTTCCCATGGTGAATGGGAACTGGTGGCCCATATGGTCTTTTATTTGCTGGTTGAGTTGTCTTGGATCACTCACACAACCATCCTGTTCTTCCTTAGCATCATTTCTGCTGTGTGAACTGAATTCATGGCTGCCTCTAGGCAAGAGAGTCTCAAACATTCATTTGGCTGTTGATGTATCAAGAAACAGATCACAGAATCATGGAATCATAGAATTCTGGGATGGTTTGGGTCAGAAGGGACATAAAACTCATCCAGTTCCACCCCCCTGCCCGTGGACACCTGGAAGGTGCTTGGTTGGAGTCAGCCAGTTGCTGTGGCCCCACGATGAGCTGGAGGCAGCCCAAGGAACTCACCATGAAAGCTCTCTTTTCCTGAGCTGTCTGGAAGCGGCCGTGGCCGAATTTGGAAGTGGTGTCAATGAATTTGAGCTCGATGGCTTCATGGGCCCGGCGGCTTGTGTGCACCAGGAGGGACTGGGAAAGAAGAGTCACAGCATCAGGAGAATCATCACAGAAAGTCAGGTCAGCTGGTCTCATGGAGGCAGGGTTGGAATATCCTCTAAACAAAGATCTCCTGAAAAGTCTGTGTTCTCAGAGCAACACCCTGGTGCTCAGGTGGTGGAGAGCTTGCAGAGCTGCTCTTCGCTCAGCATTGCACAGAATCAGCTAGGCTGGAGAAGACCTCTGAGATCACCAAGTCCAACCTATGACCTGACACCACCTTGTCACCCACACCATGTCTGTCCTTAAATACCAGAGACTCCACCACCACCACGTCCCTGCGCAGCCCATTCCAATGCCCAATCACCTTCCTGTGACAATCCAAGGTTTCATTTCTGAAATGCACCACAGCCCTCAGAGCTCTGAAGCTCTCCAGCTCCATCCACCTGCCGACACAGCACCAAGGACCCACCCAGGGTCCCTGCCCAACATTTGGAGGGTTCTCCATGAGGGGACTGTGTTCCTGGGGAGCTGCAGCCCATCCCAGCCTGGTGCTCTCACCTTGCGGAGGGTGAGCACGCGTTTCCTGGTGCCCACCACGCAGCCCTTCAGCATGAGGAAGTCGTTGTTGACCTCCCCATAGTGAGGGAAACCACCCTGTGGGGAGAGTAGAGGGGTTGGTGGGCAGGAGAGCTGGCTGGGAGAGCCAGGAGGGTCACAGCCCTGTCAGCTCTCAGCCCTCACCAGAGGCGTGATGGTCTTCTCAGTGATGTCGTAGTGCGTCGAGGCGTTGTTCCTCACCACTTTGCCATCCTCCACGTGGATCCCATGGCCAATGCGGTAAATCTGGGAACAGACAGGCAGTGGAGATGGAGACTGCCCTGCCCCTTGCTGAGGAGCTTCACAGGGTGACAGAATCCCCCACAGAATCACGTGGTTTTCACCAAGGTGCACCCTCCAGCAGAGCAAAAGCACCAGGACAGACATGGAGATGTCCAGGGAAACATCCGGGAGGATGCGGGGAACTGAGGGCACTGTGGGAAGGAGGATGGTGACAGGGTGGCCTGAGGGAGCCCCCCCGGGCCATACCTTCTTGTTGATCTCGGTGCGGTGGTGGTAGCCCTTCTGGCCAGCCCGGGCGATGGAGTAGCCCACACGGGCCGGGTGCCAGGCCCCGATGCAGGCCACCTTCCTCAGGCCCTTGTGTGTCTTCCTGGGCAGCTTCTTGGTGTGCCAGCGGCTGGTCACCCCTGGGAGCGTGGGAACAGTGGGCAGGGTCAGCAGGGAGGGGCAGGGCTGGGGAAGGACAGTCCCATTGTTCTCCTGAGGGACAGTCCCATTGTTCTCCTGAGGGACAGTCCCATTGTTCTCCTGAGGGACAGACCCATCGCTCTCCTGAGGGACAGACCCATCGTTCTCCTGAGGGACAGACCCATCGTTCTCCTGAGGGACAGACCCATCTCTCTCCTGAGGGACAGTCCCATTGTTCTCCTGAGGGACAGTCCCATGGCTCTCCTGCAGTTCTCAGAGGAGGCCATGTTAGGAGGAGATCAGGAGCTCACTTCCCAGGGCTCTGATCAGACCGGGAGGTATTCCATGCACACACCCCTGCACATGTGGGGTTTGTGAGACATTCACACCATCACAGAACGGCTTGGATTGGAAGGGACCATTAAAGACCATCCAGTTCCAACCCCTGCCATGGGCAGGGACACCTCCCATTAGACCTGGTTGCTTTATGTACTGACAGTGCCTCTGGGCACAACAGACAACACAGCTTTCACTGGCCTTAATCTCAGGGAAAATCCTTCCACCAGAGGTTACCTTGTCAGCTCCTTTGTATCTACATCAGAGGTGCCCCTGTTGAATTTTTCCCTTGCTGGAATCCCTGAGAATAAGGAAACCGAGCCCTGCCACAACAGAACTGGATGTCATGCTTAAGATCCTGAGGCTCTTTGCTACTCCCTCTACAAAAAGTTAGGGGTTCTCAGCGTGGTTAATACTCTCCTACCCCCAAAACCACCTGATGGGCAGAGCCATGTGAGAAGGACAGCCCCAAACCCCTGTACCTTTCATCCCATGCCCCTTGGTCACGCCGATGACATCGATCATCTCGTTCTGGCTGAAGACACTGTGCACAGAGATCTGCTTCTCCAGCCTCTCCCGGACCCAGTCAACCTTCTCAGCCACTGTCCCCCCATTCAGCTGGATCTCCATGATGTGGGCCTTCTTCTGCCTCAGTGGGAGCAGCCTCATCTGCGGCACACAGTGCTTTTAGGGTGACATGTGGCCCCTCACCCCACAGACAGGAGGGTGCAGCAGGGCTGGGTCACTCACAATTTATGATGGCCACAGGGGTGAGCAGAGCTACTGCTTCGCCTCTCTTCCACAGTCACCCCCTTTCATAGCAGCCCTGGGTCAGCAGCTTTTTATATTTGGGATTTTATGGAGCCAACTCCTTGTCCTTGAGCCCAGAGACCCTGTCTGGCCTTGAGCCAACTTAGCTCTCCCCCAGACTCCAAAGCAGCCCTGAACTCCAGGGATCAGCATTAAAATGGGCCCCACGTGTATCCAGCAATCAGCATCTGGCAAAACTGTGCCTGCCCGTGGGGTTATTTTTGCCCGAAACATTTGACACCAGTTGCTAATTTGAGGTGATCATGAGGCCCAAGGTCCCATGCTGACACAGGACTCAGACCTGCCCAGGCTCTGCCCTCCTCCTGCTCTCCTCCACGGGGTGTGTGGGCTCCCATCGGGATGTGGGGGCTCCCCAGTGTTCCCAAACCACAGCCCCCATGGCAACCCTGGAGCTGGGAGCTCTAGGAGGGGACTGGGAGGTCAGGAGGCAGCTGGAAAGGTCAGCCAGCACCTCCCATCGCTCATCTGACACCCTCTGCTCTCTCAGACTCTGTGACCCCACCAAAAGAACCCCTGATCCCATTTCCAGGCCCCTCAGAGCTGAGGAAGCCCCTGAGCCCCCCTGCCCATGCCAGGGGAGGCTCTGACCTGTGTGTGCATAATGACACGGATGACCTTGCAGTACTTCTTCATGGCTGCAAAATCCTTCTCCAGCTGCCTTTTCCCAGCCTCATCCTGCCATTTTTTGCAGTACTTGGTGAACGCCTTCTTCTTGCTCTTGTGCCTACGGACAGAAGTGGTTTAACACCCATCAGAGCTGAAAAAGGACTTGTGACAGTGCAGAGAGGGGACAGATCACCTTGTCAGCCACCTCCTGGCAGGCACAAGGAACCTGTGGATACCTGAGCCTCACCTGACTGCCAGGACCTCGAGGTGGGAAGAGGGAAGTGGATAATGAGCCGTGAAAAGGGCTTGTTCAGGGGTAATTCAAACCTTTCTGCATGAGGAATGCAGTTGTCTCCCACTGACTGACTCAGCACCATCAAAACACAGGCGCAAAATCAGAGGCAGGAGAAAGCAGCGATCAGAGGCTTGTGCTGGGTGGGTCTCCAGGCACTGTTACAGGAGATTCCTGCAGCCAGGAAATCACCAAGGCACTTCCCTGGAACCTGTGGATACCTCACCGGCCTGTCACGGGCTCCGAGTGGGAAGAGGGAAGCGAATGAGCCGTGGAAAGGGCTGACAGGAGAAAACAGGGATCAGAGGCTTGTGGTGGGTGGGTCTCCATGGCACTGTTACAGGGGACACAGTTCCTACAGCGAGGAAATTCGTGTTTCCACTTCCCTCTCTGCTGAGGGGTTGATATTTATGAGGGCCAGGGGCCACATACTGCATCAATTTCCCCCCTGGCAAATCTGGTTCCACTCCAGCTCAAGGATTCCGGTTAACTGGGGAGCCGACGAGCCCGAGCTACACGAGGGAAAAGGAACCTGCCATACGATATTGTGGAGAGAGCTAACTTGGTTCGGCTATTAGAATAAATTTACATATGCAAACGCTCTTCCCCAGCATCGGGCTGTCTACAGCGTCCCTGTGCATGACTAAATAGGCAGCACAGGAGCTGAGCTGTTTGGGCATCCTGGAGAGCCTGTGGAACTCCTGCCAGAGATACCTCACAGGCAGCCCCCCAGGAAAGCCCCACTCTGGGAATCCCAGAATCAATGAGGTTGGAAAAGCCCTCCCAGATCATCGAGTCCAACCTGTGACTGATCCCCACCTTGTCACCCAGCCCAGAGCACTGAGTGCCACGTTCAGTTGTCCCTTGGACACCTCCAGGGTGGTGACTCCCCCACCTCCCTGGGAGTTCCAGCGTTTAATGACCCTTTTCAGGAGCACGTACCAGTTCTTGTAGAAGCGCCGCCGGCACTCATCGCTGATGTGCTCAGCAAAAACAGTCTTGAAATTCCTCAAGCCCTTGGGTGTCTCGATGTAGCCCACGACCCCCACCACCACCATCGGGGGGGTCTCGATGATGGTCACGGCCTCCACCTCCTCTCGCTTGGAGATCTCTGCAAGGCAGCAAAGGGAAGTGGTGCCCGGCATGCTCTGGGATCAGGGCATTCCCTGGAGGATTCCCACTGTCACAGAGAGTGCTGGGGCCAAGGTCATGTTCAGCCTCAGCCTGCCCCAGCCCTCCCGCCTCCCAAACCACCACTCACCATCCCAGTGCGGAGAGTTCCAGGAACCCCCACACTCAGCCCATGCTGAGGTGGCCTTTGGCCATCCAAGATCTGGATAGCCAGGGTTTCACCTAGGACTGTGGGCTCCACCACCCCTTTCCATAAACAGCCCTTCCCAAGGAGCCTGTTCCCTCCTTTCTCTCGTGGATGTGGCCCCTGCAGCCAAGCCTTACTGAGCCCAGGCCGGTGCACCTCCCGCACGGTGTGGGTCATTCCAGCCTTGTAGCCCAGGAAAGCTGTCAGGTGGACTGGTTTGCTGGGGTCATCCTTGGGCCAGGCCTTCACCTTGCCCCGGTGCCGGCGGCTCCTCTTGTGGGGCAGGAAGCCCAGGTGGCCGTGCCTGGGAGCGGAGAACTTGCGGTGGGACTGTGGAGAGGAGTGACAAAGGGAGGCTTCACTCTCAGCTCCACGGGAAATGGGGTAAAGGGAAATGCAACAAAAACACAACTAAAACTCCCCCCTTTCAGATGGGAGCGCCACAGAGATCCTGGGCTCTTCTCTGAGTCGTAACAGGGCAGGATTTTGGTCAAGCTTCGGTCACATACGTGGAAAAATGGCATAGAATATTGGAATGATTTGGGGTGGAAGGGACCTTAAAGCCCATCCAGTGCCACCCCTGCCACGGCAGGGACACCTTCCACCATCCCAGGTTGCTCCAAGCCCTGTCCAGACTGGCCTTGGGCACTGCCAGGGATCCAGGGGCAGCCACAGCTGCTCTGGGCACCCTGTGCCAGGGCCTCACCACCCTCACAGGGAAAGGATTTTTTCCTAATACCCATTTTAAATCTACTCCCTGTCAGCGTGAATTTACTAAATTTCTGGACAAATGATGCCACTTAAATAAAAAACTTGACATGATCTTCCTCCTTCAGCTTTTTCTGAAGGACTTTGAAGGAGAAATACTTTCTTTATTAGGTCTGTCCTTCCGTGCTCTTAATTATAACAATTTATTTTGTATCCTGTAGCACCAAAAAGGCCTGCTTGGAATTCCTGGGCTTCGTGTCATCAAGGCAAATGGCACAAAACAAGCACAGCCAAGGATCGGGAAAACAGGAGAAAGGATGCCCAAAGGAATGGGTAACAGGAACATGCACAGGTTCTAAAGGCACCTTGAAAACCAGATGAGAAGAGATAAATACATAAACCTCAACCACAAGCAGCGAAGGGTTAGTCCTGCACCCACTGCAGCTCCTTCCTAGCTCAGATCAGTCCCAGCACCCGGCTGTGCTTTCCACCAAGCTCATTTTCCAGCCTGAGTGGAACTCTGAGGATTCTGACCCCATTCCAGAGGCACCACCGGGAGCATAACCCAGCCCTGCTTGCTGACCCTCGCACACAAGCGACTCCAGCAGAGCTGTACCAACCATGGGATGTCTTCAGCCCGAGGCAGCAGCAGAGAGAGGCTGTCAGGAAGTGCCTCCCCAGATTAATACTTAAGATGGGTATGGGTCTGAAGACACAAATTTAGCCACTCGCTTCACCCGCTGCGATATTCATTTCATTCCTGGCAGGTTGGACACGACAGTTGTGATGGGATAAAGGTCAGTTGCTGCTGGCTCAGTTTACGCTTCTCCCTCCTGAACAACTCTAATGTGAACGGCAGGAATTAGGGCAGTTTCCTGAATTAGGGCAGTTTCCAAAAGGGGTACTGCAGCACACACCCAGAGCTGTGAACACCTGCACCAGGCACCCCCAGCACAAACTGAAAATCTCTCTGTCAGCCCAGGCTTTGTGATTCTGACTGGAAAAGAGATTGAGACAATACATCTCACAATCACAGAACAGTTTGGATTGGAAGGGACTTTAAAAATCATCCTATCCCAACTCCTGCCATGGGCAGGGACACCTTCCACAGCTGAGAGGGGCCCTCAGCCCTGAGTGTCCCTGTGCGCAGGGAGGGCTCCGAGCAGGGACCAGGCCCTGCTTTGGGGGCCCAGCAATGGCACCACAGGAACGGGCGGGAACTGATCCCAGGAAATTCCACCTGGACACGAGGCAGAACTTCATGGCTGTGCAGAGACCGAGCACAGATCCCACAGAGGGTGTGGAGCCTCCGTCACCGGGGATATCCCAAAGCCATCTGCTCACAGTCCTGTGCCATGTGCTGTGGAATGGCCCTGCTGAGCAGCGAGGTGGGACAGACGGACACTCCGTGGGCTCCTCCAACCCGACCCATCCCGGGGTTCTGGGATCCCCTCACGGAGGAGGGACAGGCGCACTACAACTCCCGGCGTGCCCCGGGACCGCCGCCATATTCCCACGCCCAGCCCCCTCGGGGTCGCCGCCATATTCCCGCGCTCCCGCCCCCTCAGGGGTCGCCGCCATCTTTCCCCGCCGCCGCCGCGATGCCGGAGGATCACGACTGGGAGGCGTACAAGGTGCCGCCGACCCGCACCCCCGTCTCCGAGAGGACCACGTCGGTGCCCAACCCCGTCGACTACTTCCAGACTGCCTTCAGCTATGTCGTCGACGCGCCCGTCACCTTCATCCGAGGTACCGGCGGGACGAGACCTTCCCCCCACCACCAACCCCGTTTCCCTCCCCGTGGGAGTTGAGCAGCGACGCGGGGACGGGGACACCGGGATGGGCACACCGGGGCGCGGGGCAAAGGCGTGAGGACACGGGCACCCGGACAGGCAAAGGGCACACGCAAGGACACAGGTCCTGACAGTAACAGCACGGGCAGAGGGACAGGACACAGGGACACGGGACATTGACAAGAAGAGCACAGCATGGACATAGGGACGTGGGACACAGACAAATACACGGCATAGACACAGGGACATGAGACAACATGGACACGGGCAGACACGGACAGGGGACACAGTAGAACACAGCATGGACACAGGGACATGGGACAGACAAGAACACAGCTTGGATAGTAGGACAGACACAGGGACATGGGACACAGACAAGAACACGATATTAGTAGTAGGACAGGGACATGAGACACAGCATGAACACTGGGACAGATACAGGGACATCAGGACATGGGACACAGCTCGGACACTGGGAGAGGTGCAGGGGATACAGGGATACAGTAACACGGCATGGACAGGACATAGGACACAGCACAGAGGGGCACACACAGCTGGGCATGAGCTGCACACAGTAATGGACCCCCTGCTGCTGCCTGGGAAGGTGGCACCGGGCAGTGCCAGCACTGGGGCTGTGCTGCCCTCGGAGCTGGGCCAGGCTGTGTGACAGGGCTGTCCCTGCAGCGTGGATCGAGCGGTGGCAGAACAAGAACAAGTTCTACTACTACCACCAGAAGTTCCGCCGTGTGCCTGACCTGAGCGAGTGCCTGGAGGGTGACTACCTGTGCTACTACGAGGCCGAGGCTCAGTGGAGGAGGGACAGGTATGGCTGCCCCTGCACTGTCCCCAGGCAGGGTCACAGCAGAGCACACAGCTCTGGGACCTGCAGCATTTTGGTGGACACTGGGGTGCTGAGGCAGCACCTCCAGTCCACCCCATTACACATCAGTGTCCTGCTGTCCCTGCAGCAGATCTGGGCACTAGGGACCAGAACCCTGAAAATCCCAGAGCTGACATTCCACAGGGTGTCCTCACCCCTTGGTTCAGCTTTTCTGTCGCCTCATGGCTGCTGGTGCATTCCTCACCATCTTTCCCGCAGGATGGTTGATCAGGAAATCGTGGAGATAGTCCGGGAAAGGATGGCTGCGTGCAAGCAGAGGGAAGGGCCCAACCAGTTCCAGAACTGTGCCAAGGAGATGGAGCTGCTGGCACAGGTCACCAAGGCCTACCAGGACAGATGTGAGTGTGGCAGCAGCACACAGGGAAAGGGTTCTGAACCCAGGGAAGGGGGGTCTGAAACCATCCCACACTCATCATGGGACACAGGCTTCGGGAGGCACTGCTCAGGCATCTCCTTTCTTTTTCAGACGGTGAACTGGGTTACCATGGGAATGCACGGACCTGCCTGATGAAGCAGAAGCACAGGATGATGGAGGAGAGGAAAGCAGCAGCAGAAAAGCAGTAGAGCTGTAACAGTTCCTCCCTCCATGGTGCTGGTATCCAAGTGCATGTTGCTTCCTTGACCTCTGGTGCCACTGGCCTCCACAATAAACACACATCTGTACAGTTGGGATCTGCATTCATTCTTTAAAGAGCTCTGCAAGCCCTCAGCTCCAGGCACTCGGGGCTGCCAGTATTGGGGTTTGCCCTCTGGACCTTTTCCTCTCCTCCATGAGCCATCAGAACACTCTGTGTGCTGCTCTGCCCTGGCTCTGAATTCCCTCAGTCCGAGTAAAGATGATGCGCCCCTGAAGTGCCCCAGGCCGGGCAGGACAGAGCTTGGAGCAGCGTTGTCTAGTGGAAGGTATCTCATGGCAGGAGTGGAACTGGATGAGCTTCCAGGTCCCTCCCAACCCAACCCATTCCGTGGTTTAACCCACCTGCCCCGAGCACCAACCCCTGTCACACCAAGCACCGATTCCTGGTTCTCTGATCACTTTATTCTCGTACAAAACCCGCTTAGGTGGTGGCCACAGCAGCTGCCTGCGTCCTCTGCACCGACACTCTTGTGTGGGTCTTGGCCAGATGATCAGTGAACTCCTGCAAAAAGCATCAACAGTGGGTTATTCCCTCAAACCCCTCTCACGGGCTCCTCAGCACCACTTCCCATCTCTGGAGTGCACTGGGGCTGGGATGGCTCAACTTTATAGCTACCCAATCTTTGCGTACAGAAATCTGAATTTAGGGGCAAGAAGGGTGAGATTTGAACTGCAAGTTACCAAAATGCTCTTACCTGGTAAGGAGACTTGGTGAAGACAGTCTCTTTCCAGAGGTCAGGAGTCAGGTAGCTGTAGGTTTTGGAGATGGCATCGAAGGTGGCTTTTGCTGCAGAGAGATGTCACACACTGCCTGTCAACGGCTGCAGAACCAGCCCGCTGATCCAACCCACAGCTCCAAAATATCCCCCAGTTACAAAAATGTGGAACTTTGAAAGGCCCAGGGAGACCACGGGAGAGCCTCTCTGATGAACCCACGCAGCTCAGGTTTCTCTCTCTCCCCAGTTACGACAATTACACTACGGCACACAAGTGCAATCGCGCAGATTGGGAGATTCAGGAGCGCCCACGGATGTAAACCCCACGTTTCTGTCAGTAACCGTGACAGAACCGTCACAGCACGACTGCCCCGCACGGTTACAACTCATGGCTTCTGCACTGCAGGAGGCACAAACCGGTACCCAACAGAGCCGCTGTGCCCCAGCAGTGAGGGACGCAGCCCTAAGCTCCGTGCCAGCCCCAGAGCTCACCGAAGTTGCCGAGGGTGGCCGTGCAGCCCCGCGCTGACGTGTAGCAGTCATCGATGCCAGCCATCATCAGCAGCTTCTTGGGGACAGGGGCGGACACGATCCCGGTGCCGCGGGGAGCCGGGATCAGGCGCACCAGCACGGAGCCACAGCGCCCGGTGACCTGCAGGGACACAACGGGTCACAGCCCCAGAGCACAGCCCCGAGCAGCCCCAGGGCCAGCCCAGCGGGGGACACTCACCTTGCAGGGCACCGTGTGCGGCTTCCCGATCTTGTTGCCCCAGTAGCCACGCCGCACAGGCACGATGGACAGCTTGGCCAGGATAATGGCGCCACGGATGGCCGTGGCCACCTCCTTGGAGCACTTCACCCCCAGCCCCACGTGGCCGTTGTAGTCCCCAATGGCGACAAACGCCTGCGGGCAGAAGAGTTTTCACTTCGTGGTGTGTGCGCAGCAGGAACTCACAGCTCACCCCCAAACCTTACACACCGTTCTTGAAACCGATTTTTCTCCTCAGAATTCATCCTTCAGTCAGAACCAGCCAAGCACTGGGATTTAATTCCCTGCTGCAGCCTCACACTGGTCACAACTCCCCATGATTTCCCAGCAGCATTCCCTCCTTATGCCCTAAACTTCTCCCTGAAAACCCAACACTGCTGTACAAGAACAACTGGATTTTGCAGTGTCAGAAGAGTTTGCTCAAAAAGAACTTTAGGAGTCTTCCAGTCCAACTTCTGGACCAGTGCTGCTTCAAGGAACATCTGCACACATCACTGACATTTTAAAGTTAATACATTTAACTAATTGCTAATGGTCCTCACTGCAAAATACTTATTTACAAGATGTAATAATAAAAGAGGTTTGGAGTGATTAAAATGACACTAAAAATGCAGCAGGGAAGTTGTGAACAGGAGGATCCAGAAAAACAGGGTTACCTTGAACCTGGTGCGCTGCCCAGCACGGGTCTGTTTCTGCACAGGCATAATCTTCAGCACCTCATCCTTCAGCGAGGAGCCCAGGAAGAAATCGATGATCTCCGACTCCTGCAAGAGTCGGGCACTGAGCACACATAAATCATGGAGTCCTGGAATGGTTTGGGACCTCAAAGATCAGCTAATCCAACCCCTTCCAAGGGCAGGGACATCTTCCACTATCCCAGGTTGCTCCCAGCCCCTGTCCAGCCTGGCCTTGGACATTTCCAGGGGCAGCCACAGCTGCTCTGGGAATCTGTGCCAGGGCCTCACCACTTTTACGGAGAACAACTCCTTCCCAATGTTCCATCTGATCCTATCCCAAGTCCCCCTCCAGCTCTCCTGGAGCCCCTTTAGGCTCTGGAAGGGGCTCTGAGGTCTCCCCGGAGCCTTCCCTTCCCCAGATGAACAACCCCTGCCCTCCCTGCCTAGCTCCATCCCTTGGAGCATCTCCCTGACACTTCACTTTCACATCCACAGCAACTTACCTTGATGGGAAGTGAGAAGAGATAAATCTCCTCAAGAGACTTGATTTTCATATCCTTGACCAGGCGACCGAGTTTGGTGACAGGAATCCACTGGCGGAGAAATCCATGGGCAAGAGTCACCAGGTGCCAGCCCCCGCCGGACCCGGCTCTGCTGCCCCATCCTCGGGGCTGGCAGCACCCCCGTCCCCGGGTCCCCACTCACCTCCTTATCCTCGGCTTTACCTCCGCGGGCCCCGCGGCCTCTCCCGCGGCCCCTCCCGCGGCCGCGCCCGCGGCCCCGCAGCCCGGTCCCGAATCCACCGCGGAAGCCCCCGCGGGCCGCTCCCGCTCCTCCCGCAGCACCGGCGTCGTCCGCCATTTGCTGGAACAAAGCGGGACATCAGGCGGGCCGCGCTGGGGGCGGATGGGGCCGGATGGGCCGGGCCGCCGCTGCCACCGCGGCCGCCATACTTACGTGATCCCTCAGCGTAGAAGGCCGCGCCGTCGCGCCGCCCGCTATTTATAGTGCGCGGGCATCTCGCGAGAGCAGCGCCAGCCCTGCGAGCTGAATGAGGAATACACGGCGGGCTGGAATGAGCGATTGATGGTGAATTATACAGAGTGCGGGGCGGGCTCGGCTGCCGGGGTGAGCGGGCGCGCTCGGGCGGAGCGCTCAGAGCGCGGCGCGGCGGCGGCAGGTGAGGAGCTGGGGGTGCGCACGGGCGGGAGGGCGCGGCCGCATCTCCCTCCTTCCGTGCGGCTTTAATCTTCGTAAAGCTCTGCTGGGAAGTGGTTATGGCGCTGCCCGAGCCGGAGCCCGGCCGGCTGGGGTGCAGGGAGCGTCCCGGGAAGGCGCTCCGGGGGCCGCGGGAGTGCCCGGCGCGGTCTGAAAATCATTCGGGGTCTGCTGTGGCCCCGGGTGAGATAACGGCGCCCAAAGCATCGGGAACATTAAGCTTATTGCCCACGGCTGTGTGTGGGGAATGAAACCCATGTTCCCATAAGCCCCGTGCCCGGCGGGTACCGGGAGTCAGGGGTTCTAGGGGCCGTTTCTCAGAGCTTTGTTCTCCTGTACCAGGTGCCGTTCCTGGCCCGTGAGAGCCGCGGCCCCGCCATGGGCTGGGCTGATCCCTTCCCCGGAGGAGCTGTGAAGAGCACTGGGCTGCTCTGGATACGATGGACGGCGACACGGGAGCTGAAAACGATTCGTTTTTGTGTTTTAATGTGCAATAAAGGATGAAGTGATTAAAAGATGGAGCGTCTCTGTTCATTCTAATAGTCCAAAGTCCTACTTTACACTGTGGTCGGACCCGGCAAGTCGCTTCCTTGGGGCGGGGAGGGGCGGTTTTGCTGGGGAATGCTCTGGATCGCGGAGAAGATGCCTCCGGGCCGGGCTGGGGCCGCTTTCCCGAGGAACGGGGAATCTCGGTCCCGTTCGCCGGCGCCGCTCCTTGCCCGCGTGCCGCTGGTGGCGCCCCTCGCTTACGTCACTGAAGGGGCCGGAAGTGCACCCTCACTTCCCGGAAGTGGCGGCCGGAAGCACGTGGGCCGTGGCCATGGCGGACACGGACCCGGCCGCCGCCGCCGCCCCCGTGCGCTTCAAGAGCAAGTGAGGGAGCGGAGGGACCGGGCTGGGGCTGCGAGAGCGAGCGAGGGGCCGAGCTAGGCCGGGCCGCGCGACCGGAGCCCCCGGGCCGCCGCCGCTCCTCTTTAACGGGGCCTCTCCGCGCGTCTCTTTCCCTTCCAGCTACGCCGCGACGCGGAAGATCGAGCCGTTCTACAAAGGAGGGCGAATCCAGGTAATCCCTGCTCTGGAGGGACACTTGGGAATGTCGCGCCTCCTGGCTCTAACGTTCCTGTTCCCGATCCCTTTTCTCCAGATAAGCCGGGATGGGAAGTTCATGTTCTGCCCCTGTGGGAGCAGAGTCAGCGTCATCGATGTGGAAACGGGAGCTGTCCTGCACAGCCTCCAGCAGGTGACGGGGATCGGTCTCTCCTGGGCGTTTTGCGAGGCCCCCGCAGGGTTTTCTCGCTGTGGGTATAAAGCTCCCAGGAGTCAGGAGTGCAGGGAGGGTGGGAACGGACCCAAACGCAGGTTTTGGGTGGTCCCCGAGCTGTGCTCGGTGCCAGCAGAGCCGCGCGGATAAGGGAGCTCCGAGATCTCTCCAGGGGTGGTTCAACTGTGGGATTTCCCTGCTGTTTTCCCAGGATGAGGAAGAGGATGTCACAGCATTCGTGCTCAGCCCTGATGACGAGGTGGGTTTGTGCTGGGGGCCCTGAGCAGCCTGGGACAGGCTGAGCCAGGAATGGGGGGAGTTTTGGGGTGTCTGTGCAGGGCCAGTGCTTGGATGATCCTTGTGCCTCTCTTCCAACTGGGGATATTCCACGGTTCTATTCCACACCCTGTGTCCTTCCCGAGATCCCCCTGGAGCCTTCTCAGACCCTTCCCTGTGGGTCAGACTCAGACCTGCCCAGAGCTCCCCGTGCCGTGGGGGCCCGACAGAAACCCACACGCCGGCAGTGAGTCCGTGGCTCAGGGTGCTCCCGTTGTCCCCAGGTGCTGGTG
The DNA here is from genome assembly GCA_013398275.1 of Promerops cafer. Lineage (NCBI taxonomy): Eukaryota > Metazoa > Chordata > Aves > Passeriformes > Nectariniidae > Promerops > Promerops cafer. Next base: position 71,814 of record VZSE01000016.1, read on the forward strand.
ACAGGGAGCCGGGCGCTGCTGCTGCGCCAGTGGCACTGGAGGGAGCCCAGGTGTGAGCGCACCTGGCGAGCCGTGCACACCGCGCCCGTGGCCACCATGGCCTTCGACCCCACAGCCACCCTGCTGGCCACAGGTACGAGCCAATCCCACAGGGTGGGATTCCTGCTCCTGGATGACCTCCCGAGGGCAGGGTCAGGAGAGTTCAGAGCCCCAGAGCTCTGTGTCCAGTCTGTGTCCAGTGTCCAGTCTGGGGATCTGCTGGGCTTCCCACGGCTCTGCCCTCCAGGGTTCATTCCCAGGTGTCCTTCTCTTCGCAGGTGGCTGTGACAGCACCATTAAGATCTGGGATATGATCAAGCACTACTGCACACACAACCTGAAAGGATCCTCTGGAGTGGTACAGTAAGGACGAGCCCGGTTTGGCAGTCCCTGGCTGTGCTGGGATACTGGGACTGATGTGGAATTTCTCAGTTAATGGACAGGAAGGTCCATTCCAAGCAGGTTCTGGGCTCTTCCTGCTTTTTGAGAGCAGGGTTATGGCTGATTCTGCTCAGAGAGGAAACAGTTTGGTCAAGAATTTTCAATGAATCACAGAATTGTTGGGCAGGGACACCTCCCACTATCCCAGCACGCTCTGAGCCCATCCAACCTGTCCTGCTGTGGGATTGTTTAAAGGTTGGGTGGCTTATTCCTGTCCTGTTGCTCTCCTCCTGCCCAGCCTGGTCGAGTTCCACCCCGACATCTCCCGCCTGCAGCTCTTCTCCTCCTCCATGGATTACAAGATCCGCATCTGGGACCTGAGCTCCAGCAAATGCGTGGCAGTGCTGGACGGGCACTTCAGTGCTGTCACCTCACTGGCATTTGCAGAAGGCAACAGCCTCCTCAGGTACCTCCTGGCAGGGCTTTGGCCTCCATCCAGTCACCTCCTGCAGGACTGGGGGATCCTGGAGGGTCTGGTTGGGTTCTGCTGTGAGGGGAAGGGTGGTGCAAGTACTCAGTGGGTGTCAGCACTGTACATTGGAATCGTGGAATGGTTTGGGTTGGAAGGACCTTAAAGCCCATCCAGTGCCACCCCTGCCATGGGCAGGGACACCTGCCACTGTCCCAGGCTGCTCCAAGTCCCATCCAGCCTGCCTGTGTTCCTGGGAATGTCCTGTGCTGGCCCAGGGAATGCTGCTGCTCTCTCTCCCATGACCTCTCCAGGGAGGTGTTGAGATCTCACCGTGCCAAATTTGCACCCAGACCCAAGTTGAACAGGTTTAGCACTAAAACTGAGCTTTTCATTTGCAGCTCTGGCCGTGACAAGATCTGCATGGTCTGGGACCTGGAGACCAGGCAGAGCAAACGAACTGTCCCTGTCTACGAGGTGAAACTGCTTTTTGTTTCTTCCTTTGAGGTCCTCTGTAGTTTCTAGGCCATGGCCTGCCTCTTTAGGGTCTGTACGTTGTGAAATCAGGTTTCTCTCCCTTCCCAGGGGTTTTCAGCTCTGGTTCTGTGCCTCTCTGACTCTTGCAGACCGTGGAAGCTGCTGTGCTGTTGCCTGGAGAGGGAGATTTCTCTCAGCTGGGTGTGAAGAAACAAGGGCTGCACTTTGTCACAGCTGGCAGCAAAGGCGAGTGTCACTTCTGGAGCCTGAAGGGTGGCACTTCAGTCACTTCACTGCTGTTATTCCTGGGCTGTGTGATCTGGCAGAAGCCTTGGGTGGAGAGCAGAGCCTGCTCCTGAGTTCCTTGGGCAGGAGTGGATGAGCAGGATGGAAGAGGCACAGCCTGATCCATTTAATACTCAAACACATTGATCTCTATTTTCAAACTCGATGAGTTTGATTTGCACTGAAGAAACAAAACTTTGAGGCTTTTCCAGCTGCTGGATCCTGCCCAGACTTGCCTTGGGGCTGTGTGGCTTTTCCCAGTGTGGTTTGGATGATACTCCTTGGACATCCACTGTGCAAAGCAGTGGCTCTGCCATGATTTCTGCTGTTTTTCCAGGCATCCTGAGGGTGTGGGAGGTGGCCACAGCTGCCTGTGTGCACACCCAGCCCGTGCCCTTCGCGCTGCGGGAGGAGCCGAGCGAGCGCAGCCTCTCCCAGTGCCAGTTTGTTCCTGCCAGGAATGAGATCCTCACCGTGTCCATGGAGCACAACATCGTCTTCTATGATGCTCAAACCCTCCAGCTCACGAAGCAGGTGACAACCCTCAGCCTCCCTGTCCCTTTATCCGTGCTCCAGGATCAGCTCTGCTCCTGGAAGAAGCACCAAGGGTGCCCTTGGCTCCAGCCTGGTCTGGAATTGTTCCATGGTGCCCAGAGAATTCCACTGGTTTTGGGGGAATGGTGCCCAGAGGAACACAGGAACAAGGAAGCAGAACAGACTTAGCCAGGAATGCCTCCTGTGTGTAGAAATTACACCCAGTATGAAATGAAAACCAGTCCATTCCCACCTTCTCCTTCAGCTGCCTTTTCCCTCTTGGCCTGTTCCCATTGCAGCTCGCAGGATACAACGAGGAGGTTCTGGATGTGAAGTTCCTGGGCCCTGGTGACTCTCACATTGTTGTGGCCACCAACAGCCCCCAGCTGAAAGTGTTTGAGCTGGCAACGTCCCACTGCCAGATCCTGTACGGGCACACAGGTGTGTGACAGCGCTGGCCGGGGGGACGTGGGCAGCTCTTCCTTTCTCCAGCACTTCCTTTATCCTTGAGTTCTTGGTGGAGCAGCATCACAGCAGGTTTGGGAGTTGTGTGGAGAGAGGATGTGTCCCATTGTCCTGTCCCTGGCAGTGAGGTCAGTTGAAATTGGAGCTGAAGGTGTAGGTGTGTGACAGGCTCAGTCCACAGGGACCGGGGGTGTCGTGTCCCAGACCTGTCCCCTGTCTCATTAACTGGGCTCATTAACTCACCCCTTTCTGTTGTCCCCTCTCAGCATTGCTGTGCACCCACCAGCTTTTATTTCTTCTCTTTAGAAACAATCCTGGCTTTGGATGTCTTCAGGAAAGGCCTGATGTTTGTCACCTGTGCCAAGGTGTGTTCCATTTAATGAAACTCTTCATTCCTAGTGATCCTTGTGGGCAAAATTATATTTTTGGAACTCCAGAAAGGGCTTTTTGTTCATACAATCCCTGTCTGCTGCATGCCCCAAATACAAGGTTCTCCCACTGTCCCTTCTTAGCATTGCCCCTGGGAAAATTGGTTGTATTTTATTGGCCTGAAGGAGATGTTTCCTTCTCCAAACATCCTGGTCTGGTGTTAGAGTTCAGAAAAGTTGTTATTGTGAGATTGATGAGGGAGAGGTGCCAAGAGCCGTGAGAGACCCAAAACCAAAGCTCTGATACAACCAGGAATAAACCTCTGTGCTGGAACCCCAGAGTGGGGGCTGATCTTGCCACCTGCTGTGACAAAGACGAAGGTTCAAGCTGGAACATCAGAGACCAGTCGGGCTCAGGGATGTGGTGAAAGCACAGGGAACTGCTGACTTCCCAGAAAACTCAGGCATTTCTGTCCTTCCCCCCCAGGACAGAAGCATGCGGGTGTGGCGGATGGGCAGGGCTGGCAGGGTGACCTGTGTGGCCCAGGGCCTGGGCCATGCCCACGGCGTGGGCGCTGTCGCCTGCTCCAGGTAACGCAGACTGGGGCAGGGAGGGAGGGGAATGTCCTGCTGGGTGCTGTCCCCCTCCCAGCTGTGCTGCTTCTCATCCCTGCCCCCAGCTTCTCGTGGTGCCCGAGCGTGAAGGGATTGTGGAATGGTTTGGGTTGGAAGGGGCCTAAATCTCATCCAGTGCCACCCCCTGCCATGGGCAGGGGCACTTCCACTGTCCAGCCTGGCCTTGGATACTCTGGGGATGGGGGAGTCACTCTGAAATGAAAGAGCTTGGAAAGCCATGAAACCACTTTTCCACGTCCCGCAGTGGCTGAGCATGGAGATCCCAGTCAGGGAGGAGAAGCCACTGAATTGTTTCCCTGCACTTGATGGTTCCGTTCCTTTCAGGCTGAAGGAAAGCTTTGTAGTGACCAGCAGCCAGGACTGCACCATCAAGATCTGGAACATTCCTGAATCCCTCACTTCCAAAGCAAAAGCAGCCTTGATCTCCAGTCCAGAGCCCCTCCATGCCAGGGTGACTGAGAGGGGCCATGACAAGGTACAGCTCCACCTGATCTTTCTGTGCTTCAGCCTCCATCCTGTGCTGCAGCCCGCGTTTGTTCCGTGTCCCACAGCCAGAGCCGAGGCCTGACCCTCTTCCTCCTCCTCTTGTGGCTTCCCCAGGACATCAACAGCGTGGCAGTGTCCCCCAATGACAAACTGCTGGCCACGGGCTCGCAGGACCGGCTGGCCAAGCTCTGGTCCTGCTCCGACTGCTCCCTGCTGGGGGTTTTCTCTGGGCACAAACGTGGCATCTGGTGTGTGCAGTTCTCCCCTGTGGATCAGGTCTTGGCCACCTCCTCGGCTGATGGGACCCTGAAGCTTTGGGGACTTCGGGACTTCAGCTGTCTGAAGGTGATGAGAACTTTGCCTCTTGCCCTGGGCAAAACCCTGGGGTTGGTTAAGGATCCTTGGGCTTTGTGAGTAAATCAGATCCTCTTGGGTCTCTGAAGGCCTGGCACTGCTGAGCTTCCTTTCTGTTCTGCAGACCTTTGAAGGCCACGATGCCTCGGTGCTGAAGATCATCTTTGTGAGCCGAGGGGCTCAGCTGCTCAGCAGGTTTGTGCCTGCCCAGGGGTCTGGGGAGATTCCAGAGTTAAGGGAATGTCTGAGCTCAGCAGCAGCACCACGAGGAAAGACTCCTGTGTCCAAAGAACCTTTGGAAAGATTTATAGGAAGATGCCATGTTTAGGCCAGGCTTTCTGTAATCTTCCTCTTCTCCAGGTGTTCCAAGGACTCCCTGTGGCTGCTGTGGCATTGCAGGGCTGGGACAAACCCAGTAGACAAAGCTAAGGGTGCATCTTGCCCTCCACACTTTTGGTTAACGCTGCTCCTGTTTGGGAGGAATTGGGATGGGACAAGTTCATCTGATATTTGAGGTGGGACAGAGCAAGAATGGATCTGTGCAGTGATTCTTGCTGTTGTGTTTCTCTTCCAAAAGTGGATCTGATGGTCTCTTAAAACTCTGGACAATTAAAACAAACGAGTGTGTGAAAACGTTAGATGGTCACGAAGATAAAATCTGGGGCCTTCACTCCAACAAGAAGGATGACATGGTCGTGACAGCCTCCAGTGACTCCTGCATCACCCTGTGGCAGGTACAGCACGGGGCTTGCTTCCTCCCTGGGTTAGTCATCGGGGTAATTGGAGAGCTCAGGGTCTCCGTGGTTTGTTTTTCATGTGTTCTTCTCCTTTTCTGCCATTTGAAATTGGGGTTTGGGGGTATTTTTGGGGCATTCTGTGTTTCCCCAGAACAGCAGATGGGCCCCAGCACTGGAGCTTTGGAGGGAAGCTGGAAATTGCTGGATTTAACATTTGAATTACTTGACCCTGAGAAACTGGTCTCCACATCACCTGATGGCTAAATCAAAACCTTTCTGTATTAAAGCAGGGTTTGATGAAGTTTTATCCTGGTTTTTTTTTTTTTAGGATGTGACTGAAATTGAGGAGAAAGAAGCACAGGCTAAACAGGAGGAGCAGATTATGAAGTGAGTTGATCTTGTGCCATGAAGAGCTGTGAAAGGGCAGACTGTTCAGTAGAATTGTCCACACCTGGAGCCATCCAGCTCCACCTGATCCCAATATTGGAGTGAGGGAATTGAGGCATTTATTGAGGAGCACCACAAACTTCTTAGCTGTTATTGCCAAATCTGCTGCTTTTTGTGTAGTTTTGGTTTTTTCCACCACCCAAGGATTGGTCTCACTCTCTCCCCTGATTTGTTTTCCAGAGAACAAGAGCTTTCTAACCTTCTCCATGAGAAGAGGTACCTCAAAGCTCTGGGCCTGGCCATTTCCCTGGACCGGCCGCACACGGTGCTGATGGTGGTCAAGGGTGAGTCCAGAGCGTGCTCTGGAGGCATCTCCTGCCCTCTCTCCTTTCCTGAACACCTTTCCCAGCTAGTTCAAGGCTACAGAGTCCAATAATTGGTCTGAAAGCCTCAGTTTTCCCTAAGTGACATCACCCACAGTGTCCCTCTGTCATTTCTCAGCCATCCTCAAGGAGCCTGAGGGGAGGAGGCACCTGGAAGAGAACATTGTTCGGCTGCGCAAGGATCAGAAAGGTTTGTTGCAGGATTAAAGTGCTGAAAGTTTTCAGGTCAGAGGCTTGTCTTGTCACCTGAAATTAGAGTCCCACAATCCTGGAATGGTTTGGGTTGGGAGATTGTCCAGTTTTACCCTCTGCCATGGGCTGGGTAGACCACTTCTTGCACTAGACCAGGACATGGCCTTGGACAGTTCCAGGGGTGAAGTCACTGTGTGGGAACTGAACCTCTGTGAGAACCCAGGGGTTTTTTGCAGTGTGGGCTCTGCTGTGTGCCAGCATGGCCAGGCTTCCTTCCCCCACAGAGGCAGTGCTGGCGTTCCTGGTGACCTGGAACACCAACTCCCGGAACTGCCACGAGGCCCAGGCTGTCATGGAAACGCTCTTGAAGCACGAGGCCCCCGACAGCCTCCTGCAGTTCTCGGGAATTAAATCTGCTGTGGAGTCCCTGCTGCCCTACACGGGTGAGGCACTGTGGGGACAGGCGTGGGTGGAGCTGCTGACTTGGATCAGGGATCAGGGAATGGTTTGGGTTGGGTGGGGCAGGTCAGTTAATCCACCCCTGCCATGGCAGGGACACCTTCCACCGTCCTGGGTGCTCCAAGCCCTGTCCAGCCTTGGGCACTGCCAGGGATCCAGGGGCAGCCACAGCTGCTCTGGGCACCCTGTGCCAGGGCCTGCCCACCCTCACAGGGAACAATTCCTGCCCAATATCCCATCCAGCCCTGCCCTCTGGCAGTGGAAGCCATTCTCTGTGTCCTGTCCCTCCATGCCTTGTCCCCAGTCCCTCTGCAGCTCTCCCAGAGCCCCTTTAGGCCCTGGAATTCTGCCTGGGGTGTTCCCTTCTCCAGGCTGGGCATTCCCAGCTCTCCCAGCCTGGCTCCACAATCCAAGGCTGGATTCTGGTGCCTCCCCTGTGACTCTGAGCCCTTCCCTCCCTGCAGAGCGCCACTTCCAAAGGCTGAGCCGCCTGCTCCAGGCTTCCACCTTCATCGAGTTCATGTGGCAGAACATGAGGCTGGCAGATGTGGCCCACCAGGACGAGGGGACTCTGTGACCCTGCTCCCACCAATTTCTCTTTCCAAAGAGCTCACCAGGATGGCAGCTGGATTTTTAGTTCCTGTATTTTATAATAAATGTTTTAATTTCTAAACCAAGTCCAGCATCCGATCTCCTCAGGGATGAATGAAAGGAAAAGGTCATTTCTTTGGCCAAGCTGGGGTTTGTGTTTTCACACCCTGAATTTTCAGACTCACAAACAGCAGTTAGTTTTGGATTAGAAAAAGGCAGAATCCCAACAAGCAGTTGGGATTTAAAGGATTCGTGGAGCTGGGATCCTGCTTGGGCAATGCACTCTGGATCAAGGCAGGGGTCTCACCTGTGCCCAGCCTAAATTTAGCACCTGGGAGGGAGAGAAGCACAATTTAAATTCCCCAAATATCAAATTGTTAAAGCATAAAACACAAGCAGGTTTCAGAGATATTTACGTGTATTTTATTTCATAGACACAAATGTATAAAATTCAAACAACACAAACACCTCACAAGTTCTTTATAAAATTATTAACAGATACCTGGGAGAATAAGTACATTTAAAGCCATGAATGTGGAGAAAAGTCTTAATTTTCCTATAACTCTTTTTCTAACGCATTTCTAGCAAATGAGTTTAGGATTAGAATTGTTGTGAGTTTCAGTAACGACCCAGTCCCCTGGAAAGAGGAATGTTTTGTCCATAAAAGTGGCCTCTGTTCCCATCCCCAGGTGGGACACAAGCTGTGACTCCCCTAATTGTGCTCCTGTGCCTGCACAGTCATGGCTGGAGGGAACAGGGATGAGGTTCCTCCCCAAGAGGTTTTTTATTCTCACAACTATTCAGCAGATCCAGCCCATCCCTATATTTCATGGCCTCTCCAGTAACGTATAAAAAAAACCCCAAACCGACACCGAAAGTCAAAAAGTTAAAAAAAATCTATAAAATAGGGGGTTCAGTAACTGCCAGCACACAGGTGCATCATCCTACCCCTCCCCCAGTCCCATAACTAGCTCGGGGTGCCAGGGGTCACTAAGGCACTCTGGTGCTACTCTTCTGCCCTCTGCAGTGGCCGTGGCTGTGCCAGCTCATCCTGGCGTGGGGAATAACCCCGCCGGTACTGCAGGGCAGGGGAGCACCTGCCCCGGGGAGAATCTCTGCGTTCCGAGCGACCTCCAGCTCCGCAGCTGCCGGATCCTCGAGTGACCCCGCTCAGTCCTCTCCCCGAAACTCCCCGCTCCCTGTGGGAGCTGCAGCAGGAGCGGTGCTGCCCAGGGAGGTGATGATGTGTGCATGTCCCTCGGGAAGGGACAGTCCCAAGCCCAGATGCTCTGGTGGTGATGGATGTGTGTGTGTCCCTCGGGAAGGGACAGTCCCAGTTCCTGTCACTCCGGTGGTGATGGATGTGTGTGTGTCCCTCAGGAAGGGACAGTCCCAATTCCTGACGCTCCGGAGCCGCTGCCCACGGCTCCCAGGGGACTCCAGCGAGCGGGGTGTCAGGGCTGTCCCCGTGTCCCCTCGCCAGGGACACTAATGCCGGCTGGGGATCGGGAGGGCCGGCCGGGGAGCCGACTGCTGCACGGCGCGCTTGGTGACGGTGCTGCAGCGCTGCAGGATCTCGTGGGCCGAGGGACGGGCTGGCACCTTGGGGACACCCGCGGCCAGCTCAGGGGCAGCGAGGGACGAGCTGAGCTCGGCTGCGGAGGACTCCACGAAGCCGGAGTCGTTCCTGTCCCTCGCACTGAGGTGTGGGGATTTGCTGCTGTGCGTGGCCAGGCCGTGGCTCGGGCCAGGAGAGCTCCTGGCCTGCTCCACCTCGGGCAGGGATCGCGACAGCTCGGCCTTCCAGGCCAGCCGGGCGTGCCCGGCACTGCTGCTCCCCGAGCTCAGGGAGGAGCTGTCCGAATCCAATTCCAGCTCCGGGGTGGAGCTGGCCCGGGGCAGAGGGCGGGATCTGCTGCTCTGGGGGCTGCCGTGCTGCTCACGGGCCGGGCCGGGCTGGGGCACAGCCTCCGCCCGGGGCTGCGGGGAGCTGAGGTTCGGGGTGGAGGCGTTGAGGCCGCAGCTCAGGATGGTCTGGAGCTTGTGGTGAGGGTTCTGGTAGGGCCGGAGGCACAGCGAGGGCATGTAGCCAGTGCAGCCGTTGTACCTAAGGGTGGGGATGGAAGAAACACTGAGAAAACCCTTCCAGCACCTCGGGCCAAGGGGAGGGAGCACTTGGGGAAGCAGGCCCGTGCTGTACACCCTCACGGGGTGTGAGGACAGGGAAACCGTCCCCAGCCGAGGACAGGGCTGTCCCCGTGTTACGGTTAGGGTTAACCTTGGGCTCCTGTGCATCCCACACGGGGAGGAACAGCAAGCAGCTCCCTCGGGGAGCCAGGACTTTGGGAAAGCCTCCTCACCGGATCAGCCACCAGCCGTTGTGGGATCTCCTGAGCACCTCCACGACCACCCCCTGGTTCAGCGAGAGCTCATCTGCCTTCTGAGCCTCGTAGGCCTGCACCACAAAGTACAGGCTGCCTGCAGAGAGAGGGAGAGCTTGGATTTGCCTTGTGGAGAAAATGCTCTGATCTCTGTGGAAGACCAGCTCAGCTGCAGGGCAGCTGTCCCTGAGAGTGACTGGTTTGCTTAGGGACCCCAATCTAATCCATTTAAGTTGGATATAAAGAAGAAGGTTTTTACAAAAAGGGTGTGGAGGTCCTAGAAGAGGTTGCCCAGAGAAGCTGTGGCTGCCCCAGGATCCCTGGAAGTGTCCAAGGCCAGGTTGGACGGGGCTCGGAGCAACCTGGGACAGTGGAAGGTATTGGGGTTGGAACTGGATGGGCTTTAAGCTCTCTTCCAACCCAAACCACTCCATGGTTCCATGCCCCACAGCTGGTGGCAGAGCCAACCAGAAGAGTCAGAGGTCCAGGCAGGGACTCCAGGCAGTGGGGAAAGTGGTGGGGTTTTGCAGAACTCATATTTTGAAGGAGGAACAGACTAACCCTCCTCATTTGAGCTGAAGGCGTTCTGGATGTCCTCACAGGCATCAAGCTCTTCCAGGTACGAGGCTGGGAACCAGGCTATCTGCTTGTCTGCATTTTCCACCAGCCACCAGCCTACAAAGAGGAAAAATACCCAGATTTTAACAGCCTGCAAGTCAAGACATGACAATAATCCCTGGGTAGGGGACACAACAGACAGGAGGGACATTCACTGTCCCCCTGGGTAAGCACACAAGTGCAAACACCTGAACCCCTGGACACTTCCTCAGCGTTTGCCTAGCTATAAATCCATCTGCCCATCCACCCCTGACACTGAATCCTCTCAAACCTACCAGTCATGTCCATGATTAGCACTTCCACAATCTCCTTCTGAGCCACCGTGAAGGGTTTGTTCTTTGTGTCTTTGGTCTCAAAGGCCTCGATGCAGCGGTAGCTCTGCGACGCCTGAGGGAGGGTGATGGAGAGGGGCTGGGGCTTCTTCTCCCTTCTGAATACTGATGGCATGATCACAACACTGAAAAGTAAAAGTGCATGTCAAAAACTCACATGAAAGGCTGAGTTTTGGTATTGATTTTGGTAAAATAATTTCTGCAGTAAGTTGAGAAAAGCTTCTGGCATCAGAAACAAAATTAACCTGGATTGAAGCACCCAGCTGAACTGCCCTGGAGTGTAACTGGTGTTTCCCTTCTATCCATATCCCATAACATTTCTGTTTCACAAGCAAACAAAAAAGTACAACTCATATTTCATACCTGTTTTCAGGGAAGGAGGGATCCAGGTCTTGAGTCTGTGCCTTGAAAAACTGATTGACCTCTTCACCCCGGGAGATTTTCACGTCCGTTTTCAGCAGCTCCTGGGAATACGTTTCCAGCAGTTTCAGGATCTCCAGGCACCTGTTCATCTTCCCACCCTTCCTCTGCTGCATAGTTATACCTTCAAAATAACCAGGGCATAGTTGGGATAGGACAGCAATGGATCTGGATCCCTGGGAGCAGCATCTTTCCCCTGAACACTGGGGTGCCCTCACCCACCACCCTTCCTGCCCAAGCCCAAACTGTAAAAAGTCACTGTCCTTGCCTCCCTGTCATTTTTAACAGTTCCTGATAGGATTTTTTAACATCTAAAATGCCTCCTTTTTTCACATGTAAAGTTTCAAGAAGCTCTAGGTCAATATTTGAAGTGTAGCATGAATTTGCCAAGTGCAGCTATCTATTAAAAAAGCCTTTCTGGGCCATTTTAAGTTTGTGCTAGACCCAAACATGCTGATGTGACCCAGTGGTGCCATGGCAGGAGCAGGAGTGAGGGCCTGATCTGTTCCAGAGGAAGGTCAGACTTGGAGGCTTCAGTCTCTGCCATGGGTGATGACTGTCCCTGATCACTCTTGTGTTTGTTGGTCCATCCGAGATTTGTCCTTACCTTTAAACCTGGGTAAACTCCTCAGTGACCCACTCTCAGTGGGGAATTTTCTCTTCAGGTCTTTCTAAAAGCAAGGAGAAGGAGAGAACAGTGATTCTTCACAGCTGACACATGGCTGGGCTCCTTCCCCTCCCCAGGACAGGAACCTTGAAATTTGATGAATTGAAAATTCACTTACATGGAATTTCTTAAAGTCTTCAAACGTCCTGTATATGAGAATGTTGTTCTGATCTGACCAGGACACAAACATCATGTAGTTCTGGGAAAAGAAAAGGGAAAAGAAAAGCAGTTTAATCACAGTGTTCAATTTTGGATGCTTCCAGGCAATCAGCATTTGCTGTGGTTTAGTTGAGGCTTTTAATGTCACATTAAAAAATTAAATGAAACATTAAACCTACAAAAATATTTCCTTAATTTCATAGTCCCAAATGGGTAATCATTGCTGAAACCAGGAGAATTTTATGGTGCTGTGACAAACAGAGAGCAAAACCCAAGATACTAAGCCCATTAAAAAACAAGTCCCCTTGTCCTAGACCCCTAGGCTCCAATCCCAATACTATGGGGAATGAGCAAACCTATCCCTGGAAGAGTAACTCAAAATCCTCTAGTCTCCCAATTTGTAAATTATATATAAGGAGGAAAACAAAGCCCAAAAAAGAATAAAAATTAAAGTACCTTCTGTTTTCTGCACTGCATGAAGCCGACAGCCTTCACATCCACGGGGTACCTGATGCAGCTCATCTTCCCCACGGCTGCTGCTCCTCCTTCGCAGGAAGCCAGAGGGATGCGAGCTGGAGGGATGAGAGCCGGAGGGATGGAACTGGAAGGATGAGAGCTAGAGGGAGCAGAGAAGCTGCTGTAGCCCCGACCACGGAGCTTAAATACCCTGGAGCAGGAGGCAGGGCAGAGGTGTTCCCGAGCTTCCTCCTCCGCCCAGCCACCGGGCAGAAATTCCGTGATTTGGCAAACTACCGCGTGCCTTTTACCTTTCCCCCCGCTTTTAACATGCAAATTCTGCCGGCTGCAGGCGGGACATAGTTCAAGGAGCCGGGGAGGAGAAACACATTCTTTTACCACGTCCTCACTAAGCAGTGCCGGGAAGGAATGGAAGGGAGCCGGGGATGTTTGCCAGCGCGGGGTTAGAATAGGTCACAGGGGCAGCAGCACCTGCCCCGAGATATTTCCGGGACACATGTGAGGTTTTATGGCTGTATTTTTGCACGGACCTGCAGCTCGGGCTGAGCTCACTCCAGCCCCAAAGACTGATTCAGAACATGGGTTGTAAATCACAGATCAGGCACCATTTAACGTGAGTAATATTTGCTGCAAATATTTTTTTTCCTGCTTCGTCCCACCTGCCCAGTTACTTTAAATAGACTTCTGACAGTTTTATCAATATCTCCATGGAGATGCCAATGTTATGAACAGACACATCCCCAGGATGTAACTAAAAGGCTGAAAGCTCCTCACGTGTAAATACGTGATGGAAATCCAGCTCTGAGTGCTCTGCCCTGCCTCCATACCCTCCCAGGGCAGCCACTGGCTCTTCCTAAGGAGCAGCTCTGCTGCCCAGAGGCACAGCAGGAGAGATAATTCCAGCCTTGGACAGCCTGTCCTCTCCCTGAACCTCAGGGCTGATGGGCACCGTGTGATCAAACCGCCTCTTCTTTGATAAAACCTCAATTGAACCATTATAACTATAATTATCTTTATTATTATCATTATTGGAACCCAAACTGAGAGGCTCAGCTGTGCCTCCCTTTCATTTCCCAGCTACACCTGGTGTCTCAAACCCTCAGCAGTGGCTGCAGGTGATTTTTCATCTACCAAAAAAAAACCCCCCAGAACTGGAACAGGGAGCCAAACCAGATTCCTTCTGGAAAACAGAGTCAGGAGGGTCTTGGTTTGTGTTCTATGAGCACGGGAGGCTGCTCCCACACAGCAGGGTGGCAGTTTCTGGGGACAAAGAAAGTGGGTTTATTGCAGCTGGATATCTGTCTGGCATTAAAAAGGGAAAGTTATCCAAAGAGCACTTTTGTTCAGTGTGGATTTTGGAGAGGTCTCTCCAACAGCATCTCCAAGGCATTTCCTGGCTCAGGAAGCCGCACAGGAGCTGCCCTGTGCAAAAGGGATGTGGAGCAGCTCCCTGCCCTCCACAGCCCTGGAGTCAGAGCCTCCATCCCTCTGTTAGAAAGCTTCCAGCCAAAGCATGTGCTGGTAAATCTCCCCAGATCAAAGAGTGAGGATTTTATGGAGTGAGAGGAAATCACTTCATCCAGCAGATTTATTTAGAAGGTCCCAGTCTCTGAGGTGCCAAAACCCTTTGCTGACTCCATGTGCTCAAACCTGCACTCCTTGGCTTCTCCTTGGCAGCCAAGTCAGGGCCAAGCTCACCCTCACGTGGCTCTGTCCAGTGGCTCTTGAAAATATCTGGGACCAAGACTCCCCATGAAGCACCTTGGCTTGGTTTCCTGTCTCAGAGCAAACACAAACCAAAACGTATTTCCAAGAATGTAAGGATTTAAACATGTTTATCCTGACTGGGAAAAGCCAAAGACAAGGAAACCTTGGAGGAGCTGCAGGATGAGGAGACAGCTGGGGAGGCTCAGAGAGCTCCTTGATCTGCAGATGCCATAAAAACCAGAAGAGTAGGAAACAGCCTTGGTCAAAGGCTTTGCTGTGTTTCATCATTCTCAGGGAATTCAAGCAGAAAAGGGGGTGTGGAAAACATCTAATGGAACGTTACAACCGGAAGGTGAAGCTACACAGTCACCCAAGGCAGAAGAACCAACCATGCAGTTTGGAGAGCTGATCTTTTGGAAAAGATTGGACTGACGGGGAGCTTGCTGGTGATGGTGGTGTTGTATAAAACCAAATATGAGCAAAACTGCTCAAAACTCAGTAATTGGTTATTGAGAAAACATTTTGTGGAAGTGAAGGTCACTGTGACAGAACTGAGTTGCAGGGAGGGAGGAAAAAAGCCTGCCACTCCTCCGAGACACCAACACCTCTGGAGTCACCTGGAGGGCTCAGTTCCAGCTCTGCAGCTGCCACAGCAGTATCGGTGCCCTGGTGGCATCAAGTGTGATGTCATGAAACTGTCGGCTCCAGAATGACCTCAGGAGCCACCTCATGTCTGCAGTGTCACCGCCTACTGAACTGGATGGAGGCCGGGCCAGATGGCCTTTGGATGGGCACAATGCTCCTCAAAGCTCTCCACAACTCCCGGCCATGCCAGGGCCATTCCTGTCGGGAAGGATGGGTAACCCACCAGTACAGGCCATAATTCTCTGCTGGATGCATTTGAACTCACTTATAAAAAGCAAGACAAACATTGTTTTTCTGGCATTATCAAGTTTACTTTGTGTCTTGTACAGCTTCCATGTCATCCTGCTATAAATCAGTGCCTCCTCATGGGTAATAATTAATGGCAGGGGAGAAGGGGTCTGCCCAGAAAAAGTGGTACTCAGCAAGAATTGCTGCACACTGCTGTTTCATCATCGATACTTATTTACACAGCTCTGAGGGCAGAAGTTAATTTTCCTTTAGTTGTTTTACAAGGTACCAAAGAGATCATAAATTAACAGGCAATATGTAGGAGTGCACTGCCCAGCTTTGCCAAGATGCAGGAAACATGGGATTTTTCCATAATGACTCCCATAATTTTGCAGTCTGGTCTAAGAGAGCCTCCTGCACCCCACCAAGGTGGAGCCCTGCTACTCAAGGAGCATCACTCCCGCCACAAACAGCTCCTCAGGGGACAGAAACACGTTTGTGTCACGGCAGGTGACTAAGGCATTGTCACAGGGGATCATACCAGACTGCCTGCCTCAGACTGCCCATGGCTGGGAGGTCACCCAGAGACTGCAGGAAGGCCCCACAGCCACCAGGGCTGTCCCACTGAGTATTTCCATTCCAAGAACAGCCTCCCTTCCATGACAAATAAACACTGATGCTCTGTTTTTCTTTTCATTTCAGTGTGGATCAGGAGTAACTTCAGTAGAAGCAGAATCTGAGTGCACAGATGCTCGGGGGCAGCCCAAGGCAGCTCCTCTCCAGCTCCTCCGGAGCCATTTTCCAGCTCCAACAAGAAACAGCCTTGTCCCAAATGCCTGGAGAGGAGCAGCTGTGTTCTGAACATCTTTCCCACACACAGAAGCTGTGTCTGGGCTGGTGAGTGACCTGTGCCCCTCATGGCTGACAATATGTGGGACTCTGCATCAGGGATTTCTCCTTCTATGGCCAGCACAGGAAAGGCAAAGAGAGGAAAAGTCCTCAAACCACCCTGAGGACCCTGCAGCTGTGAGGAAGAGATACAGAAAGGAGCTGTGGGCACAGCCAAGGCAGGCCTGGAACAAAGCTGGTGGAAAAGCTTCATCTTTCCATTGCTCACCTTCAGGATCAAAACCTGCCCTTTACTGTTCTTGAAGGTCACCTGTGATGACACATGACCTATCAGCACCTTTAATGAAAAGCCCAGATGCTGAAAGCCAATTTTAAAAGTACAAAGAGGTTTTAGACTTTTAATAAATAGAGAAAGGTCTAATAAATAGACCTTTATTTTAAAAGAATAATGACAACCCAGACACTGGAGTTGACAAAAGTCTCCTTCACCTCACGAACAAAGGAAGCAGTTGAACTTTCACACAAGATGGGATGAGAGATTTTGCAGTAACTAATCCAGAAGAAAGTATTTATTTTCATCCTAATTTCAGCAGCTGCTGCAGGCACTAAAGCATTTCTCTGAGGCAGACCCAATTCAGGAACCATTTGAGCCCAGGCAGCAGCTCAGCCCTTTCCCACTCCATCACAGGAACTTCCCAAGGTGCACATCCCTCTTCAGTGCAGGGGGTCACTCACTCCTCACAGGCAGCTTTATTTCAGGATCCAAAATCACAGCATCACATCAAACTCCCTCAAACCTCACTCCCGAGGTGTCATTTTCTTTGCAAAGCCTTTGGGATAGCCCCACCCAGCCCGGGGAGAGCTCTGCCCGTCTCAGGAGGTTTGCTCGCTGCCTGGGCACGCACGGCAGACAGGCTCCTGTTTACCAAGCACTTGTTGCTATGATTTCATAGATCTTTTATAAAAGTGACATGTTTTCCTAAGGTTCTGCAGAGTACAAAAGTGTGATTCAAGAGGGAATCTTCCAGAAAGGGTGAGAATGTAACTTAAACTGCTTCAAGAAGAGAAGGGTCCCTGAATTATTTTCTCAGGAAAAAGCGGTGTTTGATGAGTGCATGGCACGAGCCCAGTGCTGTGTGGACGTGCTGGGACCCAGGAATGGGATGGGGAGCAGAAAAGCAGGGTGGAGTTTCCATGAGGGTTTGAGGCTCTGCAGTGCACAGCCTGCCCTACACATTCTGAAATCTGGTGGGGGAAAATCCCAGCAGCACCGGTACAGCCAACAGCGAGTGCAGCAAGCACCAGCAAACATAGAGGAATACTGGTTTTACTTGGGGAAAATCTGTTCTTACATCATGCTAAATATAGTAAATTGATTGGAGACAAGACCGTTGTGTTCCTTTCAGATTAGTCAGAGATGCTCATCCCACTCTTTCCTTTTCCTCATTCCCCACGGCCATCGAGGAGCAGAGTATGCAAAGCCTTATCTCTCCTGGGGATTCCACCAGCACCAGGAGCTCTGGCTAAAAGTTCACCCGTATTTCAGAGCAAAGACAGCAGCTTGTGTTCCTTGGCCCCTTCAGAAACCAGGGAAAAACAGATCCAATCTTCACTCAAAAGCCTGGTGGGAGAAAAGCAATGTGGAAGGAATTGTTCTTTCATTTATGTTTCATTCTTAATGAGTCCAAATGTAGCAACTGTTACTTGAGGAAAACCTCTTCCACTGAAGGAGACTTTCTGTTGAATTCCTTTGACCTCCTTCCGGAAAAAAGGAATTACCCCAAATCAGGGGCCACTCTCTTTGCACAGCCAAGAGGAACAGGAGCTGCTCACTGAAGACTTCATGCTTCATTTTTCAAGAGCACAAAAGGAACCCTCAGTTTTGCTGTGTTTATCCTCAGAATGGATGAACTGATTCCAGGGATGCCCGGAGTGGGTCTGGGAAGGAGGAGATAGATTGGAGCACAACACAAGCAGGACCACCTGAACCAACCTGCAGAAATAATTTGGTTTTCTCCCTGCCCCATGGATTCTCATATTAATCAGCAAGAGGATCCACACATAAACATGGCACCAACTTTAAAAGAACAAACTCAGAGTCGGGTGTGGATGCCCAGATTTGAGCAAGGCAGTGCCTTGTGCTCAGTCTTACACTTCAGATGGTTCTGAACACATTTCAACAGCTCTGGATGGATCTGAACTGAGATCAACATCTCACCCATTCCCTGGCAGGAGGGCTTCAGGCTCCTTTCTGATATCTGGGGGATAAATTAATACTTTTGGGAAATTTTGCAGGTGATAAAGTTCTTGTACGCAAGCAGAGAGGATCAATATGATTCACATACCTAGAAATAAATGTCTTTTTTGTTGTTGTTTCTATTTCCTAGTTGGCTGTAATTTCTCAAACAAGTCTATGACTAATTCCTGGTGCTGGCTCATCATGGTCAGACTTTAGGCTCACATTCTTACATGTAAATACAAGACAGCTTCCTGCTGTATTCCCCTGCAGAGGGAAACAGTTACGTTCAGCTGGAACTACCTACAAAACCATCACAAAAACACTTGGTAAGGATCCTGAGAGGCACAGGGTACATTTTCCCCCCCCAAAAAAAATCAAAGAATCATGGAATGGTTTGGGTTGGAAGGACCTTAAAGTCCATGCAGTGCCACCCCCTGCCATGGGCAGGGACACCTTCCACTGTCCCAGGCTGCTCCAAGCCCTGTCCAACCTCGCCTTGGGCACTTCCAGGGATGGGGCAACCAGGATCTCTCTGGACAACCTATTCCAGTTGCCTCATTTGAAACTTTAAATAAATTACTGGATATTCAGTGGTGTTTAGATTCCCAAATGAAGAAGGCTCAGAGACTATTATTCCTTGTCCCAGTCCATAATGACCCACCTGCAGGAACCTGGGGTCACACTGCTGGGAAAGAGCTGTGTGAAGCCTCCTTGGGATCATCCCTCCTTGGGATCACTTCCCCTTGTATCTCCTCTCGCCGGAGCCACCTGTCCTTGTAGTCACCTGCTTTGCTCAGGGGCTGTATTTAAGCCAGGACTTTTGTCCTTGCCCAAGCCCACTTGAGGATCCCTGTGCCAAGGATTTTGCAGGGCTCAGAGGGGTGGGGAGGGTGTCCAGCCTCATTCCTTCTTCCTTCCCCAACCCCCTGTGAGCTGCCCCTTCCCAGCTCTCGTCTAGCAGGCGCAAAGGTAAGAGCAGAAGATCAAATAGCTCTGAGAAAGGCAAACACAGCCTTTCATTCTCTCCAGCATGGGTTTTACTGCTGCTTCCTGGTGACTACTGTCATTACTCCCTGAGCTGACCCATTCCAGGCATGGCTCTGAGGGATAGGGACATACTCAGTGACATCTGTGACTTCAGTGGGCCCGGTCTCACAGACACGGGTAGCTGAAACACAGGTGCTTTGCTGGCAGCACCTGTGCCCAGGAGCCCTGGGCAGGGACACCTTCCACCATCCCAGGCTTCTCCAAGCCCTGTCCAGCCTGGCCTTGGACACTGCCAGGGATCCAGGGGCAGCCACAGCTGCTCTGGGCACCCTGTGCCAGGGCCTGCCCACCCTCACAGGGAAGAATTCCTCCCCAAAATATAATTTGTATGAGGAGTTTGTTTGGTAACAGGCTCTAGCACACTCCAGCTCCTAAATCCGTGCTGGGAGCAGAGGGCTGGGTGGTGTCCAAGGGGGAGCAGGAGGGAATGTTCCCTCATCCTTCCTCGGCTCTGCACCACATTCCTTCCTTTGGATGGAACTAATTTGGCTCCACACTTGGATTCATTTAGAGACAGTAAAGTGAATTTCCTTGCTCTAACTTGAATTGGAGCATTTCTCCATTTTTTAAACTTTGAAATCCAAGCTGATGCTGGACTTGAAGGCAAGTGGAGAAAATTGGGAGGACCTTTTCCTGAAGATCCAGCTCTGCTCCTAGAGCTGAGCCGGAGGGGAGCAACGTGGAGCACAAATCTCTGTTAACCAACAGCATCCTTCCAGGCTATGAGCTTCTTCCTTTTCAATAAAGATGCTGATATTTTACTGATAAATTAAATCACTATCAAGGAAGCAAAGTCTGCTAACAGCCAAACCAGGAGATTGCTGTGACTTGGAAACATCTCTGGACCTGTTTAATTGGTTGAAGACCAAACAATAAAGCTCTACAGGAAATTCCCTCGGTATTTCATTCTCTTTTTTCCCGACTTTACAAAAATTAACGAGGTCGTGAGCATCAGTTAAAACATTTATTGGTGGGCAAGGAAAACAGATATAAAAGTGTCGCTGTCCCTACTTGATCTTTCTTTTGCATGTGAAATTTATCTTTATAGTTGTCTACAACTTTAGACAAAGCCATTCCAGCAGTTCCTACCAGTTACTCACGTGTCTTCTCCCTCCCTCACAAAAATAAGCAAAGAAATATTCCCAAGAAATTGCAAATAAATAAAAATAAAGGAGCACTGGTAAATAGAGACCCCCAAGATGGAGATCCAGACCATCAGCTCAGTGCTCCACAGAGCAGGAAAAGCTCGGCCATTTCCACATGAAACACACCAAGTGTTGAAGTATTTTTGAGGGCAAGTCTTTGAGGTATTTCTCTAAAATGATGCTTTTACTAATACACATTTTACACCACACTCAGTGAAACAAATCACATGAATATGTTTATATATAAGGTGACATTTTGGTCCAGCTCCATCCTGGACATATATTTCTTTGCATTAAACAAAATAATCATATTTTTCACTTGACCTATAGATGATGAACAGGAGAAAAGTTGAAGTGGATACAAAATTTACATTGTTCATGGTAGGAGACTTGTGGCTCTCAAACCTTTAAGAACATGACAGAATCAAGCTGAAAAGAAGGATGAGAGCAAGTCTGTGCTGCTCTCCAAGTTTTCACCCTCTGACCTCTATTAAGAATTTCATAAGGCCACAGCTAATTAACGTTTCCAAAGGGTGAAAGAGCAAGCTTCAAAGTCTGATGCCAGGCTGGACCATTGCCCAGGTCACCACCTTCATGAGCTCACAAGCCTGTGGCTCTCTGGGAATAAAAGAAAAAATGCTACATGCCCACTCAAGACCAAGGCCCTGGCGCCAGGTCTGGCTCTCCATCACCCTGAGGAGCCCAGCCACTCCCAGGCAGCACCTGCCCTGGTGTGACATGCGCCAACATTCTCAGAAAGAGGAAAATCCTCCCTCAATCTGGATTTACAAGCATGTGACAGGTGTTAAAAACATGGAGAACTTCATATGGGTGTGTTGCTCTAGAGGAGCACGAGTTGAATGGAGTTATCTACTTGTTTGTCCATAAAATCACCCTGTTGATTGTATGACTGCTGGAGATAATGCTGAGGTGCCCATCAGCACCGCTGGCACGAAGGAGAGCTGCTGTGTGCCATGGGCTCTGCCACACACAGTATCTACACATCCCACAATCCCAGAATAGCTGAGTTTGGAAGAGATCATCCAGTCCAGCCCCCTGCCCAGGCAGGGTCACCTGGAGCAGGTGACACAGGAACGTGTCCAGGTGGGTTTGGGATGTCTCCTGAGGGAGACTCCACACCCTCCCTGGGCAGCTGTTCCAGGGCTCTCCTCTTTCCTCTGTCACGGAAAGAGGTTCTTCCTCCTGTCAGGGTGGAACTTGTTGTGTTTTAGTTTCTGGCCGTTGCTCCTCGTCCTGGCACTGAACAGAGTCTGGCAGCATCCTCTGACACCCCTGGGAGGGATTTGTATGGATTGATGGACCCCCTCTCAGCCTTCCCTTCTCCAGGCTGGCCAGGCCCAGCTCCCAGAGTCTCTCCTCATCAGAGACGCTCCAGACCCCATATAAACATATATTTATACGTATTTTTGTGCCCATTTGGGAGGGCCATGTGAGGGGAACTGGTCTTTGACACCCACTGAGGGGACATGGCAGAACCCCCTCACACAGAGGGGAAGCAGAGGGAGACCCCCTTCAGCCCACCCTGAGGGTGAGCACAGCCCCGCCACACCCGAGGGGCGATGTGAAGCGAAAATCGAGGAAGCACAGGCGGGAGTGTCATGTTCTCCTCACACACGATATTTAAACACAGAGTTTGCTGCTGGTTTTTGGTAAAAATACACCAGGAATTGCACTTGGGGATGTGCGAGGTTCCAGCCCCCTCACGGCGCCCGGGCGGGAATGGCGCCGCCCCCGCCCGTCCTGCACCGCGGCGCCAATATGGCGGCGCCCAGCGAGGGCCGCGCGGGTCGGGGTTCTGCGCCCTTCCCGGGCACCGACAGCGGCTCCTTCCCCTTCGCCGTCCCGCACGGCGCGGCGGAGGAGTCACCCAAGAAGCCATGCCGAGCCTGCACGGATTTCAAGAGCTGGCTCCGCGAGCAGAGGAAGCAGGCGGCCCCGGGCAGCGCGGTGAGGCGCGGCGGGAGCCTTCCCTGGAACCCCTGGCGACCCCCAGTCCCTGCAGAGCTCCCTCAGTCCTCCATCCTGCCCCATCAAGTGGGATGAGGCTTCGTGTTCCCTTCAGGGTTCCCTTCAGTGGGAATGGGAAGGGGGTCCCCATCTTCTCCCTGGGGGTGAGAGGGCTCTGCCGTTGCCCCCGCTGAGGGTGTGAGGAGCGCTCTGCCATGTTCCCTGAGGGTGTGAAAGGGTCTTTGCCTTGTCCCCACAGAGCGTGTGAGGGGGGCTTTGCCATGTTCCGATTGAAGGTATGAGCGGGCTCTGCAGTGTCCCCTTAGAAGGTGTGAGGAGGGCTCTGCCATGATCTCAGAAAGGATGTGAAGGACCTGTTCCCCCCATCTCACCTTCCCACGCAGCGCAAAAGGGCTGTTTCCCCACCAATCCTGGTGTCCCCTCACACCCCCCTGTCCCTCTGCAGGACGTGGCGGTCGCGGAGGAGAAGGAGCCCCCTCCAGACTGTCCCCTGGACAGCGAGCAGCTGGGCCGCAGCACCTGGGCCTTCCTGCACACCATGGCCGCTTACTACCCCGACCGGCCCTCCCGGGCGCAGCAGAAGGAGATGAGGGACTTCATCAACCTCTTCTCCAAGTTCTACCCCTGCGAGCACTGCGCAGAGGACCTGAGGGAGAGGTGAGTGGCCTCAGAGGGTTTTTTAAGGTTCTGGGGAGAGCTGAGTTTCTTCAGCGGGTTTTTTGAGGCTCTGAAGGACAGGTGACTGGCCTCAGCAGGTTTTATAAGGATCTGGGGAAAGGTGAGTTTCCTCAGCGGGTTTTTTGAGGCTCTGAAGGACAGGTGACTGGCCTCAGCAGGTTTTATAAGGATCTGGGGAAAGGTGAGTTTCCTCAGCGGGTTTTTTGAGGCTCTGAAGGACAGGTGACTGGCCTCAGCAGGTTTTATAAGGATCTGGGGAAAGGTGAGTTTCCTCAGTGAGTTTTTTGAAGATCTGAGGCAAAGGTGAGTGGACTCAGCAGGTTTTTGTGCTGGATGGGCTTGTCAGAAATGCTGGGCTGCAACAGTTAGTTTGCATATCAGCAGCTCTTCCTGCAATTGGGGTTTGTAGCTACCTGAACTGGTTTCTTCCATTATTGCATCAATCACAGATGCACTTACTCAAAAAACAAACACCTGTCCTCCTGCTGTTTGGTTCTGTGCTGCCTCCAAGGCCTCCCTGAGGTGATTTTGGAGTTTTCTGGTTCAAAATGGGCTTGTGAACAGTTGTGGAATTAGACTGGGACGTGGAATAATTTGGTTTTCAGGAGACAAGTATTCTTCCACCCTCAAAAATGCTCTGCATTGGCAGTCTCAGTAGTGAAGGCAAAGACTGAAATGGGCTGAGGTGTTTGATTTGGTAGAAAGTGTCTCTGCCCATGGCAGGGGCTTGGGATGAGATGATCTTTAAAGTCCATTCCAACCCAAACCAATCTGGGATTCTGTCATAAAGTTTTCTGCTGCTCTCAGCTTCCTTCTCAGAAGTTTCAAGTAATTTCTTTCCCCTCCCCTGTTTGCAGATTACGGGCAAACCAACCCGATACGAGCACCAGGAGTAACTTCTCCCAGTGGCTGTGTCTCCTTCACAACGAAGTGAACAGGAAGCTGGGGAAGTCAGAATTCGACTGCTCCCGTGTGGATGAGCGCTGGAGGGATGGCTGGAAGGATGGGAGCTGTGATTAACCCACAGGGATTGCTCTGGGAATCCAGCAGAGCAGTGCAGTCCACGTGGAGTCACTGCAGGGACAGTGGGAATCAATAACTCTGTTTGTGTGGGACTGATTCAGAGCTGAACCAATGCCAAAAGCAGAACTGAAAATCCTATCCCAATGATATTCTGATAAGTGATACCAGTAATGGTACCTGAGGGGTTGAGGCTGCCAGAAACCTCTGAGATTGGGTCACTGGCAAACTCATTTCATTATGGCATTTCCTGATTTTGAGGGCATTTGCTAATTTTTGGGCTAGAATTCATTTTCCCTGAACACAGTGGTGTTCTCCACAGGCATTGCCTGATGTTTTAGAAGATGCATCCGATTAATTTTCACTTTCATTTCTGTTGTTCTGATAGAGAAAACTCATGCTGGGTTTTGTGCCAAGTCTGTACCCCTGGATTTCTCTTTCCAGGATCTCCAGCATTTGTTGTTGCTCTTGCATCCAATTCCTTTTATTAAAGTCCTGAGGGCAGGTACATTTAATTTAAACACTAAAATCACGGAGCTCAGATTTCTCAGTTTGGTTTTGTGTTTCAGCTTACCATGTCAGAGGACAGAACAGAGTCAAAAGCATTTCAAGTTCTTCACGTAGGTCGTGATCTCATCCCTTCCTGCACTCCTGGCTGGGAGAAGTTTGCACAAACAGCAGGGTTTTTTTTTTCCTTCCCTGCTTCCTGCTGAGCTTTTCTTTCATGTTTTATTGAGCTTCCTTATGTCATGCACCACGGCACACCTTTGAATTTACCGTTGGGGTTTTTTTGCAAGTTTTGACTGGAAAGGTTACTGGTGCTGCTGTAATTAGAGCAATGGCACCTCTTATCTGAGACTTTGGTCCTCACGCCACTGTGGGGGGCTCCTTAGTGGTTAGAGAACCAGTAACACCTGTGGAAACACATTTTAATATTTTGTGGCACAGTCAAGTTCTTTCAAGTTGGGTCCATTAAATGAATGAGAGACTTTTATGGACTAATGATTTCTGAACTTTTTATGTCGTAACATTTCTAAACACAAACCCAAATGAACTGATAATGAGGTAGTGCGTGAAGAGTGTGACTGAAGGTGTCATTCAGGCTATTAAAAGTGCTCAGAAAATTTCCCTATCACCATGCTGAGGTTCTTAGAACAAATAAATCCCAGCTCTTGGGTTTTGTCTTTTGAAAATAAACACAACTACCAAAACAAAGCCCATTGGGATCCACTGGAGGGGAGAGGACCAACAAAAGGGCTGCAGCCCTCCCTTTTTGCAGGTAGGACCCAACTGACTCAGTTCTGTCAGGACACTTTTAGCAGCTGAGGGTGTGGGCAGGCATTTCACTCTGGGTTTGGTTGTGCTAAAGCAGGAATTTTGTGTTCTTCCATTCCAGTCTGCCCTCGACTGTTCTCTGTGACAATTTCCTCGCCCACGGAGCAGATGATGAGATTTCTCCCTCGTTTGTTTCAGTGTAAATGAGCAGGTTGGTGAAACATCTGTCCCATCCTTTGTCACCTTCGTCTACCAGGGGAGCAGGCTGGGGAGTTGCACTGCCCTGTGCTGGCCAGGGTCAGGGACCAGCAGGGACACGGGAGCCTCCCACCACACCTGAGTGCAGAGAGGGAAGTGAGGGTGTATCCAACACGTTCTGGTCACTTTGTGTGCTTCAGGGAGGTGGTGCTGGAGTGCAGGAGGAAAAGCCTGTCCTGTCCTGGCAGGGGTTGAGTGTGTCTTTAGCAAATCCTGCCTAAAAATGAGGCCACCAGCTGTGGCCAGGATGCTTTTAGGGCAGTTTTTATCTTTGCCAAGTGGCCATTTGATAAAATCTTTGCTTGCACTTTGTTCTCTCATGTTTTTGGCTTGGCAGAAGAGCTCTGATGTAGTTGTTTCTCAGGCATATCCTCACCTCTGTGGACTTGACCATGTGAGGATTGGGGGGATTTGTTCTGCTGCTCATTTGTACCACAAGTTTTAGTCATGGGTAAAGAATTTCCATTGGAGGTCCTCATACTCGTGTACAGAAAATTGTGAATTCTCTACTAACTGCACTTGATTAAATCTAGTTTTAAAAATCTCTGTATTCAAAATATATTTCCTGTTGATGTAAAAATAATAAAGCAACTGAGTTCAGTCCTGGTTCACTCCTACTGCATGGGATCTTAGGAAAAGGGATCATGCTGTGCTGGTGGGTCTAACCTCTGCATGCCAAGATACTACTGTTATATCTATAAAACAAGAAATATATATAGTTATATATGTATATATTGTACTTTGGTGGCTTGGGTAAATTGTGTGATTCTGTGTGGATTGATCAGACAGGGTGGGGTTGCTCCTGGTCCTTTCCTCTTGTGCTGCTGAAGTGATGCAGTTCTCTGTTGGCCCTACAAAAATGCAGGAATTTGTACAGCAGGTCCTGTCAGGTGGGAGTTTGCTTTTATATGGGGAACAGTGGGAATTTTTACGGGATCCCAGTGATTTTTTTTGACTTGCTGGCAGCGTGAGGGGCAGCATTAGAGTTGGGGGTAGCTCAGCTCTTGCTGGTTTGGAGCAGGGTGGCATCACTGCAGGGCAGGGTTTGCAATCCCATCTCCTGGAATGGGGAAGCTGCTTCCTCTCCATACGAGGAGCCCTTGTGAGGAAGAGCAGAGTCAGGAGCAGGTGCTGCCCGAGGAGCTCGTGGGACCTTGCTCGAGAGCTGCTGCAGTGTGACAGGTACCTGACCAACCTTGCAGCTTCCCAAATTCCTCACTGTTTCCATGGGCTGGTTTGCATTCAAACCATACTTCACTTTTTTCCCTTCTTTTTTTTTATTCCCTCCCCAAAAGCAAAGAGCAGGTAGCCCTGGGGGAATCGAGTGTTCCATGGATGGCAGGCAGGCTTGCAGATGCTGGCAGAAGCAGCACTGTGCCTTTGACATTTTTCCAGGGATTAGCTGTTCCTTTGCAGTGCATTGGGTGTACACAGGCTCCTGTTTACAGTAGGATTCCCAAGAGTTGCTTTGTTTTCTCGTGTCTTTTGCTTCAGTCTGTTCCAGGCAGTATGGGAAATTCTTCCTGTTGGAGTTTTACAGGCTTGGAGAGGGAAGGGTTTGGATTTTTTAGAGTTTTTCTTTCTCTCTATGCACTGATTTTGTTGGGGTTTTACTCCATTCCTGGAATGGCTGTTCAGGGTTTTTGTCTGGAGGATGGAGAGTAGCTGTCCAGTATTTTTTGAAGTCAGGATTAAGCACAGCCAACAAGGTGATGTGAAGTCAATTGTTGATTTTGTAGGGTAATAGGGAAAGTAGTAAAACATGGAAAGCAAACCACAGGTAAAGGCATGGAGACAAATCAGTTAAATTGTAATCCAAGGGGGTGAGGGTCAGCCTTGGAACCAGCTGGGGCACTGCTCTGGTTCAGTCCCACAGGGAAGTGTTGGTGAACACCAGATCCTGGTTCCAGGCTGGCCAGCCCTCAGTTTGGGTGTTAATCACAGTGCAGGGAGCTGAGGGATCATGGTAGTTGGCATCTTCTGCAAACTCTGAACAAAGGTTGTTTGCTGAGGATAAATGGGGTTTGGTGCCCTTCTTTGTGCTGATGCATGTAAAAAAAACCCAACTCAGCTGGACCTGACTTTTCTGTCAGTTCTGAATATTTGTAATTGCTCTTAAGATTTCCAGAGTAGAATCACAGAATACTCTCAGTTGTTAGGGACCCACAGGGATCATCCAGGTCCCGAGTCTGACAAGCCACACCAGCGTTTGCCGAGCTTCGAAACCACTGTGTTTGGCCTGTGACAGTCCTGGGGAGGGGTGGCTGATCCAGCCCAGAAAGTTCTGCTGGCATTTCTCTGGGCTCAGCACCTGGCATGGGCTGGCACCCCTACGGTGTCCCTGGCACTGGGACCTGCCCAGGCCTGCCCTTGCTTCCCATGGAAAGGTGCCCTCCACTTCGATGTGCTGTGCTAGTGCAGGCTGGTGCTTTTCCTCCCGAACACTCCAAATCCAGAAGCCCCCTCCTGCTCCCAGTTTTCCCTCCCATCCAGCACATCCCGTGATTCTCCTTGGCTTCTGTTCGTGGCTGCTGTTTGCTTCCCACGGGGAGCTACCGGGAAAATTCCCTTCACATCTGACCAAGCCAACAGTAGAGGGCAACAGAGGATGTATTTCCATGTGTTGCCTTGCACTTCTGCATTTCCTTGACTTTTCCACCTCTTACCATCTCTGGAACAAGACTGCTCCAGATACCAAATGTTTTACCTCATCCTAGTCCCTTTCCTGTGACTTTGGGAGGAGATTTTGGTGCCTTCAGTTACTTTTCAAACTAGTGTGCGAGCCTCTTTTGTAATTACCAAAACAAGGGGTGTGTTCTTCCTCTGCCTACAGCTAAAATCTGCACTTGGAAGCAGAATAAAACACTGGATGCTGTTTCCAGCACGTTTCCTACCTAATTTTCAGCCCATAGCTGGTGATAGATGGAGAGGTTCTGGCTTTTTTTGGTCACTAACAGATTAGAAGGGATGAATTAACCTCACTGGATAATTTTGTAACAGTGACAGGGTTCCTGCACAGACCAGAAGTGAGTACAGGGAACAACACACAACGGTCTTGGAACAGCCAGAGAAGGGACCCAACTTCCTTGGCATTGTTGTCACCTGCTCTGCTCTGCATGGGAAAAGGTAGGAAGAAATCCCACAGAGTTTCATGGGAGTTTTGCTTTGGGTTAGCAGATCTGTGAGAAAGGAAACAGCTGAGTTAATTTAATGTCTGTCCCATCAAGCATTTCACGCAGCCCTTAAAAGCTTCCATGTTTCCCAGAACACCAAACTTTAGTTCTAAGCTCAAGTCCCTGTGCTAGATGGAGATTTGCCTTGTGAATTCTGAGTATGGTCAGGCAAAGCTGGGCTTTCCCTGCTTTTTCCATCCAGGTATGCATAAAAAAAAGTGGATTCTATGACTGTGCCTCATGTTCTGCTGCTTAGATGGGGTAAAAGATACACAAGGTATAGAAGACAATGTCCTCATGGCCAGAGCACGTGGCTGGAGGCTCTAGAGATCAAAATTCAGTTCTTTTTTAGTCATAAGCTTCTTGCTAGACACCAGGTAAGTCACTTCATCTTCTGCAGCCACACTTCCACTTCTGCATAAGAGGGGTAAAAATAGTTGTTAGGGCAGCCTTCGCCTGTATTTCCTGTTTAGATGAAAATCTCTTTCAGGGAGGCTGTTTTAATGTGCTTGTGCTGCACAAGCCTGGGCCTGAGAGTGTTCACAGTTATAAAATCCCTCATCTCCATCTGTCCCACAGATCTCTTTTCCATCAGGTTGCATCCTGCTTGTGAATCTGAGGACATGGTAGGGTTGTATTCGGTTAGGAAACAAAGCTTTTCTTATTTTCAGTGTATTTTGGCAGCAAAGCTTGATGTAGCTCAAATGAGATTTGTGGAAGCTCTTCATGTCCAGTATGGCTTGAGCTGCCCCATGTCCTTGTACCTGTCAGCTCTGCTCACCTGTGCCACAGCTGCAGGTGACAAGCACCAATGCCACCTGTTGGCTGGCATGGTGGGACTTGCCAGTGTGCTCCTAAGGAGGCCAGTTTGGGGAACAGCAAGAGACCTTGTTCCCCGTTTTCAAGCTCCTCCCAAGGTGGGGAGCAGTGGCTGAAAATCAGATTAGATTCTGGTTTGCCAAAACCCCAAAAATTTTCATGCTGTGAAATATTTGGAGGAG
Source organism: Promerops cafer (assembly GCA_013398275.1). Taxonomy (NCBI): domain Eukaryota; kingdom Metazoa; phylum Chordata; class Aves; order Passeriformes; family Nectariniidae; genus Promerops; species Promerops cafer. The sequence continues at coordinate 101,365 of VZSE01000016.1, forward strand.
CAGATGCTGAGTTCCCTCCTGAGCTGTTGAGGCCACGGCTGCACCACTGAGAGATGTTTTGAAACCCTTTGGGGTTTGGTTCAGTTTGGGTTTTACGCAAGCACTGAGATACCAACTCCCCTGTTTGAAACCAATGCTACCTCAGCTCACTGAGTTCTGTTATCCCAGTCTTCCCTTGGTGATTTCAGTTAGCAAAGTTTGCCACAGCTTTTTCTGGCACACCTATCCTGGGTTTATCCATGTACAGTAAGTGCTGAATCCCACCTGCAAAACGTTTCACAAGCAGATGAGTAACCAGCTAATAAATGATCTTCCAGATATTTTTGGATGTCTTAGGGTAGAAAGCATGAAGAGCTTTCTAGTGATAGTGGGCTAAAGTATTGCTCATCAGGAAGCCCATTCTCTCTGCCACTGGGCCCTATGGACTTGTAAGCTCTTCTCAATATTCCCATCAGCTCTCATTTTCCCGATGGCTGAAAGCAGCATCAGCCAAGCTCTAATGAAGGGCAAGCAAAGCATTTCAGAGCAACAACTAAAGGAGCATCTATCAAAGTGCTGCCTCAAGCCTGCTGCCCGGGGAATGTGAAGGACAAGCTGTTTTCCCACCCACGCCCATGCCAGGGCAGGCTCAGACCGTGGGGAGCTGCTGGAATCCGTGTCCGGAGCCCGTCCGGCTCCCTCGGGCCGGGCACTGCAGCCGGGCTGTGTCCTGCACCCTGGGATTGCTTCACTCCCAACACACATTGGTGGAGCTGCTCCCAGAACAAGGTGCTTTCATATTGCTTTTCCCACCTGGAGCACTCTGTCCAGCCCTGGGGCCCCAAGGAAGGTGTACAAGGAAGACGTGGATTGAGGTCACTGCTTCCAGGGAGCCCCTCTGCTCTGGAGCCAGGCTGGGAGAGCTGGGGGTGTCCAGCCTGGAGAAGAGAAGGCTCCAAAGAGACCTTGGAGCCCTTCCCAGTACCTAAAGGGTACTCAGCCCTTGGCTGAGTGGGTAGGGCTGGCTGGAACAGGTTTTGAAGAAGGAGAAAGCCCCACATCTTGTCTCCTCCAGGTTGTCATGTCCATGTACTTAGCTCTGAGAAAACCTGATGGGCTTTTTTCTGATAGAGACAAAGACAAAAGTTGGCATGACCAGAAGAAACAGAAAGCAAATACAGGTTTTCCACTACCTTTAATTAAACTCATGTGAAATAAAAACATGGGCAGCTCTTGGGCAGCTGTCTGTGTGCTGCTTAGTTTGTTTCCTGTCCTTGTTCCCTGTCCCTGAAATCCAGTGGGAATGGTACATAGAGACAAAACTTGTTCAAGCCTAACAAATGCTCTGGGAAGTGCCATTTCCAAATGCTGCTCTTCTCCATTTGATGGGGAAAATATGGAAGGTGCAATATCCTTCCCCATTATTGGCTGGCTCTGCGTATCTGTTGATTTGCAGCAATAGGAATCAAGACAGAAAGACAGTTTGTATGTGGGCTGAAGATACCTCCTGTGCTATCTGAGCTGGAGCAGGGGAAGAAAACTGGCACCCCATGATGTGGGCAATGATTGTATAAACACTGCACACAGCAGAAGTTGGGGGGATGAACCCCAAAGAAAGGACAAGTTTAGGAGCAGGGATTTCAGTGCCTGGTGCACCACAGCCATGCCTTGAAGGGTATAAGCCATGTACACACCTGGAAATGGTCATGATTTGTTCTAGGGTAACATCTCAAAGATTCAGGCAGTGTCCTGCTCCCTTGTGCTTTGCATTGTCAAAAAATTCCAGCTGGGACAGATGAGCTGGAAAAAGGGAGAAAGAAGTGATTTTCCCAACATCATTGGAAAGCCAGGAGCAGACCCCGGAGGTCCAGCTGATTCCCTGTGCAGTATCCCTGGAACATGCTGCCTCCCTGGCACTGCCACCCTCGAGGAGCAGGCAGCCCTTGCCATCACATGGAACTCTGGGCTGATGGGTTTGGGATGGTTTGTTCCCAAAGCATGAAACAGATTTTTGAGGATGCTGAAACAGCTGCTTCTAAACTGCTGAAGCTGATTGAAAATCCCACCTCGGGTAATCCCTTCAAGTTAATTTGGTCTTTGTTCCTGACCTGCAATTCAGGGATGAGCTGGCAAATGATGCTCTTGGCACTGGGGTACCATCCCTGGCCAGCTCCATGAGCCATCCTGCCAGCAGAAAGCAGGAGGGACCAACCCACCATTCTCTTCATGGCCATTTTGGTTTTGTCTAGAAAAATGTGCTGGTTACTGAGCTGGTGACATTGAGGAATGAAGGGCTGAATTCTGCTTTTCCTGCTGGGAGTCAGAAATAGACCTGGAGAGATCATGACTCACCTGTAATTGAGAAAAACTGCATGGCATCATTATGAGCTTCAACAGTTAAATCCTGATTCCAACCTGCCAGAAAGAACAGGCTGACGAAGCTGCGAAAGGCCAAAAGGAGCTGGAAACTGGATCCAGCACACGGGAATCCTTGGCTCTGTGACTGCATGGTGTGTGTGAGGGGTGTAACACACCTGCCCCGCAGGCACCCCGCGTGCTGTGGCAGTGGCACGGTCCCTGCAAGGGGAACGGCGCTGCAGTGGGGCCGGGGAGCTGTGCTGGGGTCGGGAGGAGCCCCCAGCCCCACAGCCCCGTGCCAGCAGGGCGGGCGTGCTCCTCCTCCCTGCGCCTTCCCCGCAGCTCCCGTCCGGAGCAGGGATGATGTCAGGGTTGTCATGGCATCGGTATCTATGGAACCGGGATCAGCATCGCGGTGCTGAAAACCAGCTCAGGACATGGTCCTGGAGCCGCGGGGGGAACTCCCTCTGCAGTAATCGAGGGTTCCCCTCTAAGGTTCTTCTTTTTCCTGCTTCCTGCTGTCCATGGGGAGGGAGCAGGGATGGGGCTTGGCCTCCTCTGGTCCCGTGGCAGCTCTGGGTGCCTCCTTCCGTGCGTGAGGAAAGCGAGAGCTCAGCCCCATCCATTTTCACTTCCCTTTTCTTGCACCAGCTATGAATGTGCAACAGAACAGCTGCCAAACCTTGCACTCTGCTCTCGGCCACTGGCCCCAGTGAGTGGCCAGCAGAGCCCTGCCTCATGCCACGTCTGAGACCCCTCCCAGCTGCAGGGCCTCTGAGGGTCCCCAGAGGGTGACAGCCACCCTTTCTAGGGGTCTGGGCACAGAAGAAGTGTTTATTTTGGGGTCAGTGTCCGCAGCAGAGGTGAGCGGAGCAGCGTGGTGACCTCCCAGTGCTCCGGGCCATGGCATCGCCCTCCTGCCAGTAGCCCAGCTGCTCACAGGGCTATAGCCCAGGCAGCCTTTGCCATTGCCCGGTGACACTGGCATGGGATGGTGACCCTTGCAAGGACACCCCACCCCTGCGCACGGCATGCTATCCCCAGCAGCACCACGGTGAGCGTAGGACGGGTAATTCTTGGAACAGCACAGTGACCCTGGCAGTGGCACGGTATCCTGGCTGCTCTGTGGTGTCCCCAGCCACGGCGCAGTGACCATGGCCACAGCATGGCGACCGTGGCCACAGCACAGTGGCACTGGCTATCCATAGTGCCCACAGCTGTGCTGTGCTGGCCATGCCCACAGCTGGGTGACAGCGGCTGTCACACTGTCACAGTGCCCGGAGCCCCATCCCGGTGACAGCGGCTGTCACACTGTCACAGTGCCCGTGCCCACATCCCGGTGACAGCGGCTGTCACACTGTCACAGTGCCCGGAGCCCCATCCCGGTGACAGCGGCTGTCACACTGTCACAGTGCCCGTGCCCACATCCCGGTGACAGCGGCTGTCACACTGTCACAGTGCCCGGAGCCCCATCCCGGTGTCCGGGGCGCAGCTCGGGGTCGCTGCAGGGGGAGCGCGCCCCGCGCCAGCCGCGCGCACCTGCCCGTGCCCACCTCCTTTCTCTTC
>VZSE01000016.1:105613-136664 GCA_013398275.1 Promerops cafer
CCCTGCGGGCAGTGCCGGCTCCCGGGGGAGCTGGCAGGGAGTTTCCTCGGGAATGGGGCCGGGAGCGGCGGCGGGATGCGCCGCTGCCCCTGTCCTGTGCGGTGCTGGACGATGGGGTTCGGAGCAGGAGGCAGAGGACATTTTCCTGCCTTCCCCGCTCCGTGCATGCGTGTGTGTGACAGAAATCCGGGAGCCAGCCCTGCCCAGCTCCCCCGTGCTGCTGAGAGGATGTCATGTTTGTTGGACGTTTCCCATCTGTGAATTCCCACCGTGGAGCGGGCGGCAGGAGGTGGAATGGGCTGTGCAGCCACTCAGGGAAGGCTTTGGTGGTCCGTGCCCAGGGAGCTGTGCCAGGGTGCCCCTGGGGCTGTGGTGCCCCAATGCCCAGGGCTAAGGGCAGCCCCTAATTTGCCTCCCCCAGCCTGGCTTTCTGCTGAGATCTGCAGGTGTGCAGGGCCTTGGGAGGTCAGGTTCTTCCCAAAAACCCCCAGTGGGAAGGGTCTGCCCGGCTCTCACCTGGCTCCAGTGCTTGGCTGGAGGCTGTGGATGAACCTGGGGCTTGTCCTCGCCCATGTCACCCCTGTGCTGGCTCTGTGTCACCTTTGACAGTGCTCAGGGAGGCAGGGAGCTCACAAAGCTGTGCTGAGGAGGAGCAGCCCCCAGCTCCCTCCTTCCAGCAGGCACAGCCGCCGGTTCCGTGGGGCTCTCCTGCCTGGGATGCCCTGGCCGAGGCCCCGAGCAGCACAGCGTGCAGCACATGAGCCATTCCAGCTGCAATCACATGCTCAGAGTTAAACCACACGCTGCAGTGTGTGGCTGGATGGGAGCTGGTGTCCTTCCCAGGGCTTGGAGAAGGCCCACGACTCCATTGGTGGGGAAAAACGGGGGCCAGGGATGGATCTGGGGCATCCAGCTTGGTGTGGATGGGGCATTTTGGACAGGGTTGAGGTGCAGCAGTTGTTTCCTGGAAGAAAACTTGGTCTGGATCCTCCTGGATCCTCCCTGAGTGGCAATGGCAAACTGCTGGCAGTGGTGTAGGGTTTGGGTACAGTTAAATAAATCTGACCCACTGTTGGAGAGTTCCTACCCTCCTAAAATAAATGTGTCACCGTGCACCCAGAGGGCTCCCCATCCTTGTTGAATGGAGGGGATTGGACACTGCTGGGAAGCAGGACCAGAGTATGGAATAGAGGTACAAAATAAAAATCCCAGCTTAGAAAATATTCCTGTATATATTCACTGGTTTATTCAGTGGTGAAGTCCCTCCTTTCCTGGCTCTGTGTTCCCAGGGAATCAGTGACAAACGGGTACTTACAACTGCAGAAATACATCAGCTTAACTCCAAACAAGTGCAGGGGCCACCCATGTGGACAGACCTGGGATGAGCGTGGTGCTATGCCATAAATGTTTGTAACATTTCAAGTTGGCTCCAAAGCCCACTGAGCAAAAAGGGAGATTTTTGCTCTTTTCAGTGGGCTGAGGGTTGGGCTCCCTTTGGAGCCCTTTTCCCAGGTCTCACATTTGCTGGGAGATCTGTCAGGGTTCATCACTGCTCCAGCCTGGGGTTTCAGAGCCCCAGCTTGGTTGTCTCAGTGCAGTTCCCCGTGTGTTAAACCAGTTCAGCATTTCTGGCTCCTTTCCAGCGTGAGCTGGGGCTGCAGTCAGTGCGAGGTGTGAGTGGATTCCCTTCCTCCTGCTGTGCCTTGTGCCTGGATTCCAGACCAAACCCATGGCAGGATGGAGAGGTTGGATGGGGGAGGCAGCCAAAGGCTTTGCTGAGGTCTCTGCTGCCTTCCTGGCTGCTGTCCTGGGTGAGAGTGGCAGTGCTGTGGCACGTGGTGACATCCGTGCTGGTGGCCAGGCAGGAGCTCGAACCGATGCACACCGAGCCACTCCCTGGTCCCCAACGCAAACAGAACCTTGAGGCTTCCCTGCCTCATATCCCAGGGGAGATGAGCTGCCTGTGCCAGCACAGAACAGCCATGGGTGGTTGTTGAGCAAGCCCTGGGCTGAGGTCAGGCTTTGGGGTGGGTTTTTCTCACGTGGTTTTCCTTCCTGTGCCTCGGTGGTGCAGCTTTGTGCCGTGGTTAAGCTGAGCAGCTGGATCCCACCCCAGACAGGACCCTTGCTCTGTGTGTGGTGTCAGCTTCTCCTGGGAAAAGGAAGAGCTGCCTGCGATGGGCTGCTTTGGGTGGGGGTGATGGAGAAATCCCACAGGGGTTTGGGGCCAGCCCCAGGTGCCTGAGGTGAGTGACTGCTAATCTGGCTGATCCCCACCGCTGGGGCTTCCCACCACAAAAAGAAGGTTCAGTTCCCTTTTGTGACTCCAGTGGCTGCCTCGGGGACCTTGTGCTGGCAGACATGTGAGGGACTGGCAGGTGAATGGTGACCAACACAGAAATCCCCAAATGTCAGCGGTGGCCAAAGGGGATTCCTAGTTCTGCCTCCCCCTGAGAGAGTAATTCTGAGTATCTGAGGGGGGAAAAAAACATTCCTGGCTTGAGCTGTAAAATCAAAAGCTGGAAAGAACCATTTAACAGTTCCTCATTCATCTCTTCCCTCTCTGTCTGATGCAGTTTGTCAGATGAAGATGTGATCGCTCTTGTGGTTTCCTTTTGAGACATTTTTTGCACAGCCAAACAGAGTCGATATTCATGACGGGTGCCTGCAGAATCATGAGTTCCTTTCTCTGTGACTGCCCGTGCCAGCCAGACTTTCAAGTGGCCACTCAGCTTCTCAGGGCAATTGTTCATTTAACATAGGCTTAGATTTGGCTTTTAAAAGCAGTTCTGGAAAATATTCTGGTAAACTTTTTCAGCAATTCCTGTGATTTCTTGCAGAGCAGCAGCAGAAGTGCATTTCTGGGTTCCCTCAGTGCACCCTCAGCCCCCCTGACTCCCCCATCCCATCCCATCCCATCCCATCCCATCCCATCCCATCCATCTCCCTCCCTCCCTGGAGCTCAGCAGAGGTGCAGGGAATAAGCTCTGGATGTCTCTTCAGGGGTTTCTGTGACTCCCAAGCACTCGGAGCTCTCAGGGCAGAGGCACTCTGCTCTGGCACTCCAGGAGCCCCCAGCACTGCTCAGAGTCATTAGCATGATCTGAGCTGCTTCAGACTTCAGTCCTGACCACTTTTCAGAAGGGTCATCAGATTTCTGTCTTAATTTTCTCTTTCTGCAGGCTATGGATTAAAGGCAGAACTTAAACATAACGTTTTGGTAATGGAATTAAAGGGAAACTTTGCTGTATCTGAGCTTAAAACGGTTCTAAATTGTCATGCTCCTGTCATCTCTGGTTTCAAGCACTGCTGGTGTGCCATGTGCTCAGATTGCAGGATGAGATTAGGAACCTTGAATGGACGCAGTGTCTCAGGCAGCGTCTCTTACCACATCAGAAAAAGTAATTCAGGAAAAATCAGTCATGTGGTCATCCATAGACATCCCCCCAAGCTGATTAGCCTGGTGGACGTGGCCCTAAACCCATTACAGCCAGCATCAGACCTCTTCTTTCTGTGCCAGAAACCACGCCAGGCCTTCCCTTCGTGGCCATCTCCGTAGTCCCATGGGAGATCAGTGCTTAAAGCAGAGCTTTGGTCTTCACAGCCTCCAATAAATGATGCAGATCAGTGCTGGAAACTTCCCCGTGACTGACAGCTATGAAGATAAACTGGAGAGGGACCTGGGGCCTGACTGTCCCCCTGTGCCAGGGGTCCCCCTCATCCCCGAGCGGGGGATCTGCGCCAGGCCCGTGCACAGCACCGGGGCTTAGAGGGGCTTAGGGAAACCCTCGGTGCTAAGCAGGATTTGGCCTGGGCTAATTTGACCTGAATTGTTTTCCCTTCTCATTTGGTGGTCCATCCTTCCCTCGCTGGGCTCCAGGAGGGCAGGGAGCTGAGCACGAGGCGTTGGGCTCCTGGAGGGAGTGAGGGATGCCCCAGAGCTTGGCTCTCTGCACCTGTGGCTTGTGCCCAGCGCTGTTGGTCAGGAGCCATGGCAGAGGAAACGAGCTCTGGGTTATTTTTCCTCGTGCATTGCATTTCCTCGATGCTGACATTAATGGTGGCTTGCATGTGTAATCAAAGCCGGGTTCTGCAGTCACCAACAACCCCACACCTCCTGGTGGTGTTTTTTATAGGTCCCAAATCTAAGAACAGCGCCTCAGCAGTGGAAACATCTCACCTTAAAATGGCTGACAGCTCACACCGAAGCTCTCAGCTCGTGCTCTCCTGTTTTATTTGCCTTTTATTTTCCTTGCCTGCCTCTGCTCAGGCTGCGAGGTCTCCTGAAGCACATTTTAGGGGATGGGCTGCAGAAAGCTGAAAGCAACGGGGAGGAAAAATGTGTGTGTGTGCTGGGGTCCAGCCTGCTGGAGCTTCAGGAAGGAACAGGGATCTGCAGAGCATAATTCCAGGAGAAAGGCAGGCAGCCTGGCCAGCCAGCATCCTCCCAATGGCAAAAGTGTGGTGGAGAGAGGGCAGACACAGCTCCATCTGTATCCACACCTGAAAGGCATCTCCAGCCTGGGCACGTCAGGGGCCCAGCACCCTGGGCTCCTGCGAGGGCCTGGTGGGTCCAGCAGAATCACAGAATCCTGGAATGGTTTGAGCTGGAAGGAGCCTTAAAGCCCATGGGCAGGAAGACCTTCCACTGTCTCAGGGTGCTCCAAGCCCCATCCAACCCAGCCTTGGGCACTTCCAAGGATCCTGGGGCAGCCACAGCTTCTCTGGGCACCCTGTGCCAGGGCCTGCCCACCCTCTGAGCGGAGACCTGTCCCATTGTCCTGTCCCATTGTCCTGTGTCACAGAAATGCTGCCTGGCCTGGAGAGGTGTCTCTTCTTGCTTGGAAGCAAGCTTTCAACTGGGGGAACTGGGCTGCTGGCTTTCATTCACAAGAGAGGTCCCAGTTCTTCCCTGGTGTGGTGGAACCCCAGCTCTCTTTGCATGAGCAGTCCATCCATGTCCTCATGGCTCTGAGGGCTCCTGACCTGTGTTGTGCTCCCTCCAGGGTGGGACTGAGGCTCCTTTGTGTGGAAGATGGAGATGGAAAGGAAATTGAATGGAAAGGATGGGAGAGGAGAGCTTTTCCCCTTCCCATTGCCCCACAGCCACAGGCAGGGCAGCACTCATGGTCTGTGCTGCTGGAGCTGCTGGAGCTGCAGCTGGGGGCTCCCAGCACTCAGGAACCCCCACACCAGGAGCCCCCGAGCTGCCAGCACATCCCCGTGGCAGCTTTGGCAGGATGCAAGGATGGAAAATGCAATTTCCCGCCGGGGTGGCTGTGGAGAATCCAGTTTTCTTACTGTGTCTAGCACCAGTTCCTCCAGGAAGAGCAGAATTTGTTGCTGGTGGTGTTGGGTTGTTCAGCTGGAAAATGGAGTGTCCTGTGAAGGCTCCTTTGCAAATCCTCTGAGATGCTGCTCAGGCCCACGAAACCTCGCTCGCAGTGGAAAATCTGACTTTGTATTTTCTCTTTCAAGTCTCTGATGAGCTGGCTGGGGCTTTGAGCCGCTGTGGTTTGTGAAGGTGATTGGGAAAATGCACTTGTTCTGTGGGAACTTTAAAAACACACAGGGGGTTTATTTCCCTGCCCACATTTATTTCATCTACCCACGTTTTCCTAAAATAAAAGCACTTTTTCATCTATACTTAGAAAGACAACACCAAATTTATTCTCATTAAAATGTTTCGCCAGCGCCAGTGGGTTTTTTAAGAAAAACTATAACATTACAATCCTGGGGTGAGGGAGAGAAAAGCCATGGAAAGGCACGTTTTGACAGGAATATTCCAGGCAGTGCAGATGTTTTGAGCTCATTTATCAGATATGTGCACATGGAATTCGTTGCTACTTTGACCTCCCAAGGAAAAGTTGCGTGTCCTGTGTTTTGTACATTGAAATATGGTTGTGGGGGGCTCATGGTTTGAGCCACTTGGGTTGTCTGGCAGCAGAAAGGATGCTCTGCTTTCCAAAATCTTTTGGAACTGGAAGTGAAGTGATAAAACATCCTTTCTAAAAAAAAAAATCAACATAGACAGCCCCAGGTGTGCAAAGCTGGTGCAGGCAGCACACACCTGTGCTGTGACATCCTTAATTGTATTTACGGGAGCTCTCCCTCACCACCAAAGCTCAGGGCTCCCAGCAGGCTCCCAAAAGCTTGGAGAAGGTTGTTAATCCTGGGAGAACTGAGTGGAACTTCTCAGAGAAGCTGAGTACAAGTTTGCTGGCCTGCCAGAGAAGTAATCATGTGGAATCAGTGATCCTCAATTATTCATGTTTTCCAGAATCACATTACTTCTTCCCAGGGCCTGTGTTATGCCTGCTATTTCTGATGGTAAATAACAATTTTGCATTATTTATGAGCAGATTTTTACAACTGCTGATGTTACAGCTGCTGCCAAAGCTCTGGGAAAACTATTAGTGCTGTTTGTTGTTGTTTCTTCCTTACACACAGCCTTTCCTGTTGTGAGCATGATGATGGTGAGGATGGGGATGATGAAGATGGGGATGATGGGATGATAGTGATGAGGATGGGGATGATGGGATGATGGTGATGATGGTGAGGATGATGCTGTGCCATCCCAAGTGCTCCCTAAGCGCAGCACCAGCGAGGAACAGGTGCAGGTGCCACAGGGTGACTTGGGTGGCCCCTGAGCTCGTGACTGGTGCTCAGGGCTGCCCTGAGCCAGAGATGGATGTGGGACAGTGCCCCAGGCCATGGTTAAACTCCCAGAGGAGGAAGAGGAGAAGCTCTGTCCCAGTGTTTTGTTAAAGAGTGGTTGGACCTTGGGGGTGGTTTGCCTGCTGTGGGTTCTGCTCCATTTCCCCTGCTCTGTGACACGACTTCCCTGGGAAGGTGGCACAGGTGGCACAGGTGACTGTGAGAGCCACCAGCTGGGCTTCATCCTGTGGCTCCCGGGCTGCTACCTCCATGTCACCTGTCCCTGTCTCGTGCTGTCCCTGCAGGTGCAGCAGGAGCCCGTTGTGCCCTGTTCCTGTCCCCAGCTGCTCCCGGGAGAGCTGGGGGAGCCTCTCCTCTCTGCTGCCGCATGCCTGGCCTCCAGCTGTGTCCCGGGAGCCCGCAGGGCTGCGGGCAGGGCCGCTGGTGCCGGCAGCGATGAGATCAGAGGTTCCCAGTGAGGGAGATGTGCCTGCACTCCCCACTGCCCCCCAGGGCAGGTGTCCCCTCCAGCAGCAATCCAGCCCTTCCCTGGCTCAGCTGCTCAGTTATCCCCCTCCTTCCTCCCTGCCCCACAGGGACACCGGGGGGTTTGTGGGGCACAGCCTGACAGCAGAGAGCAGCACAGCACGAAGACTCTGCAGGGACCTGCCCCACCTGGTTATTTTTTCCCTCCCCAGCCTGTCTGGAGAAGAAGGTTCTTAAACTACTCTGCACAGCAAGGCACTGGAAGGCAGGAGTAGGTTCCACCTCTCAGAGGAGGAACACCCAGGTGCTGGCTGGAGCCACCAACCAGAGGAGAGCCGGGATGTGTCTCACAAATGCCACGTTGCCATGGAGCCGAGGATGGGATTGAATCCAGTGGTGCTGCTGTTGGGAAACAGAGTTAAATGCAAACAGCAGCGAGTTGTGGTCTCTCCTTCCTCCTGCAGATCTTCTCCATCGTGGTGTTTGGCTCCATCGTGAACGAGTGCTACGTGAACAAGGACAGCCAGCACCCCGAGCTGCTCTGCATCTTCAACGAGAATGAGAGTGCCTGCAGCTACGGCATCGCCGTGGGCGTCATCGCCTTCTTCGGCTGCATCTTCTTCTTCGTGGTGGACCTGTACTTCCAGCAGATCAGCAGCGTCAAGGACCGCAAGCGAGCCGTGCTGCTGGACCTGGGCTTTTCAGGTACCTCTGCTCGGGTCTGGCTCCGTGGGGTCACTGCTGTGCCCTGCCCCTCCTCTCTCCAGTCTTCCCCGCTCCTCCCGTGGCCTGACACGACTCATGTGCCTTGGCTGGGGACAACGTGAGTGGCAGGGGAGTTGTCCCATCCAGCCATGGGCTCGGTGGGCACTGAGGAAGGCAGATGTGGTGGCTGGGGACAGTGGCGTGTCCTCGCTCTGCAGTTGGAGATGTTTGGTGAGGCCACCCACAGGGGTGAGGCTTGGTGGTCACATCTCAGAGCCCACACGGGGGGGTTTACCTGCCCACATCTCCTGTTCTGGCTCACAAAAAGCAAAGGTGCTTTCAGCAGCTGCCTCGGGTCTGGTTTCACTTTGTGCACGAGTTTGGGGCAGAGCAGGAGCAGCTTCTGTGCAGCTGGGGCTGGGGCTGCCCTCGGATCTGCTGTGCCCTCCTGAGCCCTCGAGCTGGGGCTCATCCCTGCAGACAGGAGCAGGCAGGATGCTCCGGGCTGGGAGGGAGCATCCTCTGCTCTGCTCTGCTCTGCTCTGCTCTGGGAGCTGCTCTTGCAGCTGCTGCTCTGCATTCCCAGGCTCTGTTAACAGTCTGAGGTGATTTATCCAGCACAAGCGCCGCTGATGGCTCTCTGTCCCAAATGCACACATCCATCATCACCTCCCTGCCTTGCCTGTTGTTCAGGCTGTTCTCTCCTCCTGCAAAGCTCATTTCCATGGTGTGTCCAGCCCTTGTTAGATAAAATTTACAGCCCCTTCCGTGGGGCTCGGTGCCTGAAATCCTTGCATTCGAGCGGGAGGGGGACATCACATCCATCTTGGGGCTGCTGCTGCGTGTCACGGAGCCAGGCTGGGATCCTGCCTCCCTGCCTCACCCTGACAGCCTCTGCTCCCTGCCAGGCACGTGGGAGCTGGTGCTGCTCTCAACCTCTGCCTCCTTTCTCCTTTGTCCCTGTGGTGGATCCACTGAGAGGAGAAATGAGAGAATCATCAGATTCTGGAGTGGTTTGCTTGGAAGGGACATTAAAGCCCATTCAGTTCCACCTTCCACTAGACCAGGATGCTCCAAGCCCAGTTAAACTCTTCCAGGGGTCCAGGGGCAGCCACAGCTTCTCTGGACACCCTGTGCCAGAGCCTTCCCTCACAGGGACGAACTTCTTCCTCAAGTGCATCTGGGAAGTAACTGGGTGGTAACTCTAGGGCACAGGTGGGGGTTCAGGCAGGGCCAACACACTGAAAGCAGCATTTACAACCTTCTCTTCCAGCTGCTCTTCCAGCTTTTCGCATAGACAGGCGTTTGCTGGAGGCCGGGCTGTGATTAGGGTGGTAACACACCTTCCCTGGTGTTTGCACTCTGCTGTCTGCAGATCCTTAAATGATCATTATCTCCTGGCTCCCGCGGTGCTTCCTGGCGCTCTCCTTTTCCCCGGGCTGCTGGAGGGAGTGGAGCTGCTGCCCTGGCTGATCCAGCTGGAGCTGGGGCTGGCACACGCAGCCTCACCCCGGCCCTGCCAGCTCAGCCCTCTCGGAGGGCTTTTCAAATTCGTGTCAGTCCTCCAAACATCAAACCACACCTGGCTTGTGCTGCTGGAGGTGCTGTCCGTGCCTGACCCCATCTCCTCCACGGGCAGTGACACCTGCCTTGCCCATGGCACTGGGGGGAATCCTCCTGCTGCCCAGAGCTGCTCTGGAGGGGAAAGGCTTCTCTCTGCATCACAAACGCTCCTGGAAGTGCACTTGGGTGGCAGCAGGAGCCGTCCCAGCCGTGCCTGGCTGCAGATGCTGATGGTTTAGGATGGGGAAGGTCGGTGCCTCCCAGAGCTCGGTGCTGCAGAGGGATTTGGCAGCTGCAGTACCCAGCGCAGCCGTGCTGGGTCCGGGCTGTGCATGATGTCATTTTAACTCCTGACATCCCGGGAGTGCCACCAGGGCTGGGGTGCCACTGGGGACAGAGTGGCAGCGGGGGGTCAGTGGCAGTGTCCTGCCAGGGGGGACGAGCTGGGCCCAGCATTACACACAGAACAACTTCCCCCTCCACAAACCAGTGCCAGCTCCACGTCCCTTCTGCCAGCCCTGTGTCCCAGAGCTCATCCCTGAGCCTCACCAGTGCCAGCCCCATGTCCCTTCTGCCAGCCCTGTGTCCCAGAGCTCATCCCTGAGCCTCACCAGTGCCAGCCCCATGTTCCTTTTGCCAGCCCTGTGTCCCCAGCCTTGTTCCTGGGCCATCCTGCTGCTCCTACAGTGTGAATTAACCTTTGGGAGCTGCTCTTGTTTCACCTCTGCGCTTTTAACTTCCAAACCACCCCAGTGTGATCCTGAACAATGGCTGAGGTCCAAATGCAGGGGCTGGAGCTGCTTCCCAAACCAGGGAACAGCTGCTGGTAACAGCAGGGGAACAGAAAATATCCCTGAATTAAAGGGTGACTTTTAAGGAGTAAACCCCAGAGGTCTCATTTAATGCTAGCAACAAGTCACTGTCCTGAAGGGAAGTGAAAAGGCTTATGCAGAGATTTGGGTGGGTTTGGTGACAGGATTGGCTGTATTTGGTGAAGTGTCTGTAATTTGGAAAAGGAAGCCTTCCTGCAAAGGAAGGATTCCTTCCATGGCCAGGCCTGATGGTTGGGAATTCCCAGGCCCAGCTGTGCAGGAGGAGACAAGGAATGTGTCTTAAACTGCAATGAGGAGCAAATTCTGAATGAAAGGCCTTGAGCCCTGTACCTCCAGCACTCGCTGTGGGTGCTTCCAGGCATTTTATATCATAGTTAAGGTAACTGGCATGATAAATGGGAATCAGTGGGAATCAATGGGAATAAATGGGAATAAAGGCAGGTTCTTCTCTCCCTGCAGTCAGACAGGGACTGGCAGCCTGGCTGCTCATCCTGATGTGCTGGTGATCCTTGGAAGCTGCTGGGCAGCTCAGCATTCCTGACATCCCCGTGTGCACTGACACCCAGAATCCGAGACATCGGGAATGATGGAGACCCCAAAACCAGCACCACGGCAGGGTCCAGACTGTGCAGCTCCTCTTCCCAGAGCTGGAAAACACCCCTGCTGCTGGCCCTGTGTGCTCCTGGCTTTTCCTTGGCTGTTCCTGAGCTCCTTGGCACTGGGCAGTGCTGGTGGCTGGGGATGGAATTAGGGCAGCTGCAGCCGTATCTTGCTCAGCCAGCTTTGCTTCCAGGCAGGAATAATCAAATAATCACCAGAGTGTTTCTGCTCAGTTCCACAGGCCCCAGGGGATTCTCTGCAGGGGCGAGCAGAGCTCTAACGTGTCATGGAATCACAGAATTACAGAATGGTTTGGGTTGGAAGGGGCATTAAAATCCATCTCACTCCACCCCCTGCCACAGGCAGGGACATCTTCCACTGTCCCAGGCTGCTCCAAGCCCTGTCCAGCCTGGCCTGGGACACTCCCAGGGATCCAGGGGCAGCCACAGCTTCTCTGAGCCTCCCCACACTCACAGAGAAGAATTTCTTCTCAATATCCAATGTGAATCCACTCTCTTTCAGCTTCAGGCCGTTTCCCCTTGTCCTGTTATTCAATGCCCTTGTGAAAAGTCCCTCTCCAACACATCCAGGGAGGATGTGCTGTCCCTGGGGGTCACTGAGATCAGGCTGAGGTGTAACTGAACTGAACTTCAGGCAGGCAGCACACTGAGATGACCCCAGGGGTTTCCTTCCATCTCTGTTTTTGTGTTTAAAAAGCTCCCTTTGGGCCACGGCTCCCGAAATTCCTGCTCCTATTGGAAACCTCGGTGGTTTGTGCAGCAGCAAGGGAGAGGTGCTGGCCAGGAGCAGCACTGACCAGCTCTGTTCCCCTGCAGGTTTCCTGGCCTTCCTGTGGTTTGTAGCCTTCTGCTTCCTGGCAAACCAGTGGCAGAGGACGACGCTGACCAGGGGCTTCTCGCAGGGCGCCGACGCCGCGCGGGCAGCCATCACCTTCTCCTTCTTCTCCATCATCATCTGGGTGAGGGCAGCCCCAGAGCTGAGGGGGCAGAGCAGAAATGAAACTGCCCGGGGCCAGCGCTGAGCTGGAGGGGGAGGCTGGGGTTTGGAGAAGTGAATCCTGGTGGGCAGCAAGGGCTGTACCGGGGAAACCTGCGGGCCCTCCACACGTGGAACTGGTGGTTTCTTACCAGGGAAGCTTCAGCTCAGTCTCCTCTGGCTAGGGAATTCCAGGCTTCCCTTTCTCCCGAGGCTGGGGAGTTTTGTTCCCGTTGAAAACGTGTTGCCAGCCACGAGCTGCCCTTATTTCAGGAGCTCGTTGGAGCCCCAGGGCGGCTCGTTGGAGGCAGAGAGTCCCCAGGAGCAGATCTCTGCACGGAGCAGGTTCATGGGATGGCTGGGGGATTTTGGGAGCTCTCAGGCTCATCAGCTCCCTCCTGGGACAAGCCAGACTGGCCCCTCTGCTCTCCACCTGGAGAAGGGGCTTGTAGAAACCCCTTTGCTCCCGTTTTCAGCTCCACCTGGGCAGAGGGACCTCAGCCAGGGCTGTGTGAAACCCCCATGAACTGGGGGGGCTGTGCCACCCGGGGGGCTCCCGCTCCAGAGGCGGCGTGTGGAGAGGCAGGGATGGCTCCGTGTCACCTCCACAGTTCCTTCAGCTTTTCCTGGGCACAGAGCCCCGGGCTGTGCTCTAATTCCATATTGCCTTAAAAGAATTGGGGCCAAAGCCAGTCCAAGGCTTTCCAGCAGCAAGCCTTGCTCCAGTTCTCCCCCAGTTTAACTGCTCCCTGCTTTATGATTATCCCAATAAATCTCTTTTAATCCCAGCTCTTCCCCATGGTCGACTGGCACGGGGAAGGGCAGTGGGTGGGATGTTCCCCATCCCATCAGCATCTGCTCCCACCCCGGAGGGCAGTGGGGACACCAGTCCCCTGTCACATCCCAAAGGATGGCCGGGATGGTTGGGAAGCCGTTCCTGCCTTCTACAGGCGTTTTTCAGCCTCCTCAGCGCGTCATTTACAAATTAATTGAATTGTTAATGAAGCCTCCTGGAAGGAGATCGAGCGCGGGGCCCTCCCGGCTTTGCCGCCCACATTTCCCACCGTTTGCAACCTCAATTCCAGCAACCTGGAAAAGGGTGAAGGAGTCTCGGCAGAACTGACCTATTTTCCTGGGCTGGCACTCGGCAGCTTTCCCTCCCCACGGCAGACGCCTTTATTGGGGCCAGCAGTGCCAGATGTGCAGAGCCAGGGCCCCCCACCCCAGGCAGAGCTCTGGGGGTCGCCCTGTCCCACAGAAATGGCTTCTGGAGCGTTCGGGGGAGGTGGGGCTGGAATAACTCCTGGGGTGGCACTTTGCCTGGGTGCTTTGCAGCGAGATGGGGCATGTGGGGTGCTGGGGGGATGTGGGGTCCGGAGCGGTGGAGGGTCCCGGGGGGACGTGGGGTCCTGGGGGTTTGGGGGATCCTGGGAGGACATGGGGTAATAATGTGTGATGCTGGTGAGACACAGGATCCGGGGGGGTTCCGGGGGTCCCCCTGAGGGACTCGGGGAGCTGTGGGGTCGCAGCCCTGCCCCGTGTGACGCTGTCCCTCGCTGCCCGCAGGTGGTGCTGGCGCTGCGGGCGCTGCAGCGGTACCGCCTGGGCACGGACATGTCCCTGTTCGCCACCGAGCAGTTCGGCACCGACCCCAGCGCCTCCTACCCCGGCTACCCCGGCGGCAGCGGCGTGGAGAGCACGGAGACCTACCAGAGCCCCCCCTTCACCGAGACCTTAGAGCCCAACCCCAAAGGTTACCAAGTGCCAGCGTACTGAGGGGCTGCGGCGGTGCCACCCCCGCCCGGTCCCAAATGTATCCAGCCCCATTTCCTTGCCGTGGCGAGTCAGTGCCGGGTCCCTTTATTAGCTCGTTGTGCAGTGAATTCTGTACAGTGGTATTGGTTCTTGTCTTACCTGTCCCAGGGTTTCTAAAAGCAGTGTTCCCTCTAAGCCAGGAGAAAGGAAGGTTGGTACCACATCACCTACACGTGGGCAAGAGGAGGAAATGCCCCCTCTGAGCTCTGCTGGGAAAGCCCAGGACACCTTTTCCTCTTAGGAAACAGCAGCTGAGGAATTATTATCTCGTTCTTCCAGAGCTAACACAGAATCCATCGAGGGTGGGTGGGCAGTGGGGAGAGCTGGCCCTGTCTGCTCCCCCTGTGGAGCTTCCAGTCCAGGTTCCATGGAAAGTGCCAAATTCACAGGGAAATCAGTGGTGTCTGTGTTGTTTTTCTTTGTATATATTTGGTGTACAAAACAAATATCCAAACAGGTGTTTCAAAACTTGGCTTAGAGGCACAGTGGGGGCACAGCAGGCCAGGGTTGGGATCAGTATCCAGATTGCTTCTAGACTTCAACAGGTTCTGGTTGAGGATTTAAAAAGTCAAGTTAGAAACCAGCAGGAGCTGGTTGCTGAGTGGGAATAGCCTGTGATCAGTGGGAATGCAACACTTTATGGTTCCATTTCTTCATGGGGGATTGCAAAGTTTGTGAATTCCTAAGGAATATTTGGTTGGCAGCACTGACGCGTCCTCACCCTGGAGAGGTGAGGACCAAGGTGAGGGGCTCAGACTCGACCTCCGAGGCCATTAGGAGCAATACTGGACTCGTATTTTTATTCTGGGAGCAGCCACCATCTGTCAGCTGCAGCAGAACCCCGGGTGGGGACACGTGTGTCACCCTGCAGCCTCCAGAAATGAGGGATTCAGGCAGGGAACTGGAAGGGCTTCACAGGCCATTCGAGTCCATCCCGTGTGGGCTCAGGGCTGGTGCTTGCAAATGGTGTGGGAAGAGAGTCAGTGAAAAGCATCCAGGAAGGAGGCTCAGGCTGGGGGCTCAGCTGCAAAGAACAAAGAAGGGAACGTGTAAAATCCGGCAGGTCCTTGTCAGCCACCTGCCAGCTTTCCCTGCCCGAGTGACAGCTGATCCAGGCTGTGTCACTACGGCTGAGCAGAGGAGCTGAAAGGTGAATTCCCAGCCCCGTTGGTGGCAGCTCCATCCCTGGAGACCCCCGGCTCTCCCGGCACTCGGGGGTCCTGCCTTGCCCGTTCCTGCCGGCAAAGCCACCACTGCCTTCCGACCTCGTGAGGAGCAATAGCCACCACCTGTCCCCTCCTGCCACAGGTCCTGCTCGCCATCGCCACAGCTCATTCCTGCTGCTGAGTCGCACATCAGTGCCCTAATTAACGAGCAGCAGATAAATGCACTAATTAAGCAGCCAATCATCCCGAGAGGTCACTGCCGGTGGCGAAGCGCGTTCCTGGCCTTGGCTGCAGGTCCTGGCTGTGCCCAGCTCCTCACAGGTGCCTGACCACGGACACCCCAGCCCAGAGCAGTATCAGCCTCAAGAAATTCCGGGATCTTTGTGGTTTTGTGGAGTCGGTTTTGCTGGGAAAGAAAAAACCCCGAGGATTTTAATACAGGGTACGGTAGAACTGTAGCAATATTTTCCTTAGAGGGAACACTGAAACTTTAGCAGCACAAACAGTACTTGTGTTAATATTTTAGCAAAATTATAATCAATTTAAATGTTTAAATTGATTGTACGTGAGATAATGTTCGTTGGGTACAGTGTATTTTTTTCTAACTATAACTGTTCCAGAGTTTCCGTGTAACCGTAAAGAGCTAAAGCTGTGTCTGCCTGCGGGACACGTCCTGCCCCGTGTGCCCCCCGTGCTGAATATTACACGCTCTGAATGTCCCCCCAGGCCTGCATTGCCTTTCTTTGCCCCCACACGCACATCCCACCATGCTCTCACCTCTGCAGCAGCAGCAGGGACACGGGGACGACACCAGCACAGCTCCTGGTGCTTCCCGAGGGTTGCTTCAGCTTCCCAAAGTCAGTGGTACCTTTTCCTTGCAGGAGCACCCAGCTGCTCTGCTGGGCAGGGAGCAGGAGGAAGGCTTGGGTGCTTGAGGAGCTTCCTGGCAGCGCAGGAGATGCTCCTTGATTAAACCAGAGCTGGGAATAACACGTCCAGCCTCATCACTCAACAGGCACCTGGAGGGAGGAGAGCCCTGATCCTCTGCACCCAGGTGCCAGGGCCAGGCAGAGCAGGGGTGGCAGCCTGCCGGGGTGGCCCTGGGACGGGCAGCTCGGACAGCAGGAGCCCACGGCCGGAGCATTTTTCCAGGGAATAGCGCTGGGCTCATGTCCGATGTGGCCGCACCGAGGCCGTGTCACCAGGCAGGAGGGGACAACCCCAAACTCCCCGGCCGTGGCGAGAGCCTTCACCTGCCTCAGCCTGACTCAAACAGCCCCATTTTGGGGTTTGTTGGTGCAGCTCCCCGGCCTCATGGAGCCCTGGCCCTGCTGAGTTCAGCCCCGCTCGGAGGGGGGGTGACACCCGTGCCGGGAATCCTGCCCCGAATCCTTTGGGAGCCCCCACAGTGTCCCCACAGCTGTCAGGTGTCACCGGTGCCCCGCGGTGCCTGTGGCAGCACCTCGGTGTGTCCGTCAGGCAGAGCAGGGTGTGCAGCTGGGGGTGTCACCAGACACACCCCAAGGGGGCCGTGCTTGGAGAACCAGAGCCTGGCTGCAGTAACCGTGGGGTGCTGGGGGTTCGGGGATTTGTAACATCAATTTTCATCTTTTCTCCTCTTTTTCTCCCAGCTGTGGTACAGCAGCACTCGCCCCCTTGTAACCACCCAGGCCACATCCTAAGAGGATGCCAGGGCTGTCCCAAAACCATCCCAGAACCATGCCAGGATTGGCCTGAGCGTGACAGGGCTCTGCCATCCTCACAAGCTGTTTGTAACCCTCTGTGCTCCCCAGAGGTCAGCAGCACCTCGAGCTCACAGAGGGCAGGACCTCGCTGTGCTCAGCCCAGCCCAAAAGCTTCTGCACAGTGTTAGCACTGAATTTGGGTGTAGAGAGTAGAATTCCAGCATTCTGCCTTTCCTGGAGCTGCATTCTGCCCCAGCCTCTTGCTCCAGGAGGCTCTGTCCCAACAGCACTGTGTCTCAGCACTGAGGTAACCACATCAGGCACTGTGCAATTCAAGTACATGAAAAGATTTGGGATTCTTGCCAACATTTCAAGCTGTTCCTAGCAAAGGTGGAAGCTTTGCTTAAGTGATGTTTAGTAAAAAATATTCTCCTCCCTGCATTACCTGCTCTGTGTCAGGGGCTGGAGCAGACCCTGAGAGCAAACCCCTCCCTCCAGAGGATTTTCATCATTTGGGATCTCATTGCTCTTGTGCCTGGACACTGGGATGAGATTCCCATCAGTTCATGCCACAACGACGAGTGACACCCAGAGCATTTCCTTTCTCCTGCCCATCAGTCCCTTACAGGGCTGTTCTGCACCTTCCCTCCCAGCGCCAGCCCCCAAAGGCACAGGGCTGGCTCCTGGCTCTGCCTGCTGCCCTCTCTGTTCCTTAGGAAATCCCATCATTATTCCATGCAGTGGGCATTTCTCTCAGTAAAAACTGCTGTGTATTTTACAGACCCCTCCCAGCCCGTGCTGTCCCCAAGCAGGTGGCTCTGGCTCCCTCTGGTCCCCCCTGGTCCCGTTCTCAGTTGCATTTTGTCCCTGTGTGTGTCACAAGCCCCTCTCCCCCCTCAGTGAGGCTCAGACCCAGCCCTCACTGCCTCAACTTGAAGCCCCAGTTCAGCTGCCTGGATTTTGTTGCAATACACATTCAAACCTCAGCTCCTTTACGAGTTTTAATCTCCAACAGCTCCCACCTGAGGGTGGGGAAGTTCAGTTTCTTTGCCAATACCTCTGTCCGAGCAGACGCTTCCAGGAGTTGCAGTTGTCACTAACCTCTGTGCAGTGTAGTATAAAGTGGACTGTGTATGGAAATAAGTTAAAAATGTTTACAATTTTGTATATATTATATATATAAAAAATATCTTTTGAGAGAACAATCTGTGATTCTGTATTTTCGGTGTCTGTGTAACCAACTGCAACTTATTTTCAATAAAGAGCTAAAAATGAATAGAAAAAAAAAAATATTTGGTAATAACTTTATTGAATCAGGTGAGCACAAGGAACGAGGAAACTGCAACATCAGGCCCCAGAGATGCAGCAGCTCAAGGGAACTCCCAGCAGCACCTCCCAGGGAACTCAGAGCTGCTGATGGAGAAGTAACTGAAACCCAAGGGAAGACAAGATGCTCCTGCAGGGAAGACATTTCACCCCCTGAACTTCACAAACCAAAGGGATGGGGCGAGTTGCTGAGTGAAGTGGTGGCAGCAGCCAGGCCCCTCAGGATCAGCTCCAGGATCCTGAGGCAGGAACAGGGACTGCCAGCCAAATCACCCTCCCCAGCCCCTTCTGGGCCAATACAACATGGGCAGGTTCTCACAACAGTCTTAAACATTCAAGAAAAGAAACCCAAAGCACTTTGCAGCCTGAGAGCAAGCAAAAATGAGACATGTAAGGCAAGGAAGAGTGGCTGTAGGCAGGAGTAGCTCTTGGGTAATACTCTGAGCTTGATTTCATAGAAATGATGCTGCTAGAAAAGCTGTGTTTCATCACTACAAATTACATAAATTAATTTCAGCTTTATTCCTACACGTTAGAAATAACTAAACCTGGAGATGGGAGAGAATCAGACACTGAACTACAGCCATGGGGGACTCCTGGCACTCCATCCCCTCAGAGCTGCTGCTGGAGGAGTCACTTCAGAGGAGGAAGAGATCCCCCTCTTCCTCTGAGGTGGGATTTGGGGGTGCCAAGGAACACGAGCAAAGCTACGTCAGCCCGGTGTTACTGAGGGAGGTGCAGGTGTCAGACTACTGTAAACAGATAAATGCACTTAAAGGCACTGCAGAAAACATGGTCAGTAATCAGCAGCATTTAATGTCCCAGGATGCTGTTGGGAGCTCCCACCAGTAATACATCCAAGAAATTAGAAACAGGGCAGTCATTAAATAAAATTCCCGTGTGCTTTACAGAGAGTAAAGCCTTAATGCTGTTACTGTACATGCAGGGCTACAAAATCAGTTTCTTGAAAGAACTTTACAGAAAAAGTCAGAGGCAACTTCAAATCTTGCACAGATCAGCCCAATTCTTCAAGCAGCAGAATTGACTCTGTGTGCAGAAAGGAGAACTCTGCAGCCCAGTGTTTGCAGCTCTCCTGGTCACACACCCCAGGGAGCAGCACTTTCTTTCACCTTTTACCCCTGACTAGTGTGATCTTCACTGAAATAGCACAAAAAAAAAAATCAGAATAAGGGAAGCCACTTCCATTCATTTCAGTGATCCATAAACTTCCCCCACCCCAAAACCAGAAAGAAACCCCCAAACCAGAAGCTTACTCCCCTATTGTGTCCCCTGTCATTCTGCAGATCCGAAAGGATTCCCAGCTATTGCATGTTCCAGGAGGAAGGAGCCCTGCCTGCCCCCCTGCAGCTCAGCCTAACCCTAGCCCAGATTTGGGAGCTCAGACAGTGGGTGGGGACGAGCTCTGGCACACTCCCGTGATCCCTTTGCCCAGGAGGGCTTCCCAAGTCACCTGCTCCTCACTGCCTCAAGGGCACCAGCCCCCAGCTGCTGCCAAACCTCATTCCAAAGTGCACATCCACAGCCAGAGCCCGGGTCGTGGCCCTGGGGAGAGCTAACTGATGATCCTGCTGATTGCCTGCAGCGAGGGGAACTCCTCATCCTCGATATGCAAAGCTTTGTGGGTGACCACGTCCTGCTGGGTCAGCACCTGCCTGCACGTGGGGCAGACGGAGCAGTCGAGGTCGGCGGGGGAGTCCGTCTGCCAAACGTTCTTTTTGTTCTTTTTGGGTTTGTTGGAGCTCTGTTTCTCCTTGATCCGGAAGTCGTTGTGAGCAGAGAGCAGTTCCTGCTGCTTGGCCGTGTCTGGCAGCAACACCAACAACTCCTTGAAAATCTTCTTGAAGTTTTCCCCCAGCAGCTCCCGGCAGCTTTTGTAATACTGAGCTGCAGAGATCAGCCCCTGCAGGGGACAGGGAAGGGAAATCATCAGAGGAAAATGAATATTTATCTTTTAAAAATCCCACTGGAATTCAGGCCTCCCAGAAAGGGAGGCTTGGGGAACCCACTCACCTGCCTGAACTGCCCAGAGTGAGTTTTAAATTTATTGAACTTGGACTCGTCGCTCTGAAGAAATTCTTTAATGGATTGTATGAGCTGGATGTTCCTCTGCTGGAAGTTCTCAGGTATCAAGTATGATCCATGACAGGATTTTGGCCTGTGTTGGAAAAGACCAGAGGTGACCCTGACACTGGTTTGTGTCACACAAAGATGCCCTGGGACATAAATCACAAGGCCGTTCTGGTTTACAGCTGCACGTCCTTCCTCCACCCAGCTGCACAAAAGCAGCACACATCTGTCTTGTCAGGATAATAAAAAATGGGATTTCCATATCAGATTCCAGCTTTACACAAACAGAATGTTTAAAATCCAAGTTTAACGTGGTCCTGACGAGCTGCTCTGTGAGCTGGGTGCACTCAGAAGATCTGAGCAAATATGAATAAGCCAACAGATAATGCAGGTTCTGTATTAAACTGACACAAAGTTTTCCCTCCCCTTTTCCCAAAAACTCCTCTTTCTGTCCCAGAAGGAACCAGAGAGCAGCTACTGGAAAGATCAGAGCAGTGAAGGTCACCAAGGAGAACAAGCCTCAGCACCTTGCTCCTGGGACTCCCACAGAATTGATGGGAAGGACAGGAATTTGTTGGAGCTGCAGATTTCCAAATAAATCTAGAACAGACCGAGGTCTGAGCAACCAAAACATTGCACAGGTTTGCAGTTCCTCAGACTTGTAACTACTCAGGGCTGTTCTGTGCAATTCTCCTGAATCCAACCCGCAGCACCCTGGGACTTCCCAGCGGGAATCCTCCCCAGCTGGCCCTGCTTAGTCACCCCCTGTGTGCTGTTTGAAGCCCCTGTGACACGAGCGAGGTGTGAGGTGGCCCCCAGCCCTGGCAGGCCCTTGACTCACTCTTTCAGAGCTGTAGTGACGGGTTCAGAGATGGTGGAGGATGGGATGACAGCGAAGCCCGGGGGGGGTTTGCTGACAGGCACCGACAGGCCCGGAGGCGGAGGAGGGTTCTTCAACAGCACCACGGAGTTAAAGCCTGAGGGAGGCAGGGAAGGGGCAGGAATTAGAGCACCCACAGACCCCTGGCTAAAACCCACACCAGTGCCTGACACACTCTGAAGAAGCACCAAGAAGAGTTTGCAGTGCAGACATCACTATATTGGAGAAAACCTAAAAAAAAAATCTTCAAGAAGCACTTGAGAGTGGCTGATGTTCCTCTACCGAGAAAGTGCTTTAATTATTCATTTACTTTCTCAATGGAAAATAATTTTGAAAGCCCACTCCAAGTCACAATGAAAAACACTTGTGCATTATTAAAGTGAACACAAATCACGGGAGGAGGCAGCGGGCCTGGCCTGGCCTCTCCCAGCAGGAGCTGCACAAACAGCGGCGCCGGCGCCTCCCGACGCCATCCCACGGCCATGAAAACCACTCCAGGTCACGTTTGTTGCTGTCTCCCTGCTTTCACAAGGTCAGGGCTAAAAGCACGGCAGGAAACCTCTGCCAGCACAGGAGGAAGTGGCCAAGGAGGTGAAGTGACAAGTGCCAGCAGGGACAGGACACAGCCAGATTCCCTTTGCCCGCAGCGGCTTCCAAGGCAGGTCTTGGAGCACAACACACGGATGTGGCAGCCCTGGGGACAGGGAAAAACCAGCTCTACATCCAGGAGCCCCCCCAATGAGCAAACACCTCCAGCTGTGGGGCAGAGGTGATTCCTAGAGGACAGTCCAGCCCCCCTGTGACACCCAGGCTGCCTCTACCCCCAGAGCCCAACCTGGCACCTGGTGGCAGAACCTCACACGAGAGCCACGAGGAGTTCACAGAACACATCCATGTTCTCTGGGCTCTGCCCAAGCAAAGCTGGCCATGCTCAGCAGTGCTTCCCCACCCCTGGAAGTGTCCAAGGCCAGGCTGGAGCAACCTGCTCTGGTTAGAAGTGCCCCTGCCCACGACAGGGAGTGGAATGAGATGATCTTTAAGATCCCTCCCACCCAAACCATTCCACGACTCTGAGATTCATTCCCTGCTTACCTGGTGGCGGGGGCATCCTGGCTGATCCTGAGCTCCCAAGAGCTGGGAAGTCTTCCTGAGGTAAAGGGCATTTGTTAGTCACTGGGGGCTTTTTAAGGCCGGGGGGCTCTTTGGGTGTAGCACAGCCAGCTGATGGTTTCTCCGAGTGCCCGTTGACGACAGCCGTGGCTCTGTCGGGGCCGTGAGCAGCAGGGAACACCCTGCAGGGCTGCTCTGCCTCCGGGGGCTTCTCTGTCGCCGGCCTGGGCAACGGCGTCTCCTGGGACGGGCGTGGGGACGACGGGCTCTGCTTCTCAACCCCCATCTTCTTTTTCCTGCCCACTTTCGTAAAAGTTTGTGAGGTAGAAGCTGCCAGCAAGGACGAGACGTCGAACATGGTCGGGGTGTTGCGGATCTCCTGGGTGGTCAGGCCACCGCCGCCGTCCTCGTCGTCCGACTCACAGAGTTTATTGCTCTTCTTACTTCCTTTGGAGGTGTTCAAGGATGGTTTTTTGGCTGGCTGGTTGACACAGGGGCTGCTCATGGCTTTGACCACGTTTTTACTGGAACCATTGTTCCATGCAGATGTGATGTGAGTTACTGTCCTATTGGTGGGCTTCACTTTGGACACCAGGGCTGGGAAATCCTCCTCCTGGAAGGCTGCTTTCCGGGCAGTCGCCGTGTAGGTCAGAGACATCCCTGATGAGATGGTGGGAGCTGCAGAGGAGGACAAGCTTGGGAAATCTTCTTCTTTAAGCTTAACCAGTGCTGGCTGGGCAGAGCTGTGGGGAAGGGAGAGGACTGGAGTTATTGAGACAGCAGAACCCCAAGGGACAGCACAAGCCCACAACTCTCCACTCCTCCTCAGACTGTCACTTAGGGGGCACAACAGGACTTAAACTGGATGATCCTCGTGGGTCCCTTCCAGCTGATGATATTCCATGATTCTATTCCATGATTCTAGCATCAAGCCAGGAGCTGAAGCAATGCCCGATGCTGCTCATGCTGGTGAGCAGCACAGAAACAGCTCTAGGGAGGAGGGGACAGGGCAGGGGAAACCTTGGAGGGATCAAATGATCTGGAAAATGATTTTCCCCAGAAATGCAGAACACATCAATCAGCTTCTAAACGTGCTTTGTCCCTGCTGCAGCCCTGCAGACTCACCCTTGGAGAGGTCCTGCTGCGGAGCCGATTGCTGGGAAGTCGTCCTGGCTGAGCGCTCCGTTAGCAGCTGCTTCTTTTGGAACAGGGACAGAAAGAGCAAAGACATGGTTTTCAACCCAAACCCATTCATTCCAGAGCAGGGGCTATCAGTGGCCATGACAGCAGCACTACCAAGGCCTATTTTCAGCAGCTGATGATGTCATTAACTGACATTCCAGAAGAACAATTTAAATCCATGCATCACTATTTCCTTCAATTAACTGTGTTGCCCATTATGTCATGGCATTCAGGAAATTCATGATACTTTAAATGAGTAAAACATGGGTAAGGCAGAACTTTCTGAGGGAACCTTCCAGACACTGAGATGCCCTGCAGCTGCAGGACCTGTCCAACACTCACCTGTGACATCATTTGAAGACTTTGGCACACGCTTGGAGCCGAGCGCATCGGGATCCCTTAAATCCTCCTTTCTCCCCCTGCTGCTGCTGCCTTCCTCTTTGTCCTCCACCCTCTTCTTCTCCTCCTGCCGTTTGGCTGCCACAGATGCCCTGACTGCTGCTGCAACATCCCTGTCTTCTTCTTCCCTGCAGGACAGGGCAGAGTCCCTTGGTCAAACAGCAAGGATCATGGAGCAGCTGCCTCGCTGCAGTCTCACCTCTGCGGTGCCAGCTCCGGTGACATCCCTGATCTCGTGCTGCCACCTGCTGAGAAGCCCAAACCAGCCCTACCACTCCAATCCACCCCAGCCAGGCAACATCTCCCCCCTGGAAATCCAAGTTCCATGTGTGGGAATAACAATCCAGGCCAGAAGAGACCGGGGTGAAGTGGGAGAGACAGCACCACGGATGCAGGGGGCACCCGTTCATTTCCAAACGTATGGAATCATTCTTGGAGGCCAGAGGAGCTCTTTGAGACATGGCTGGGCATGAACTCTCAACACATGCACGATCCACATGCGACACCAACAGAGGAGTGTTTTGGGATGGACTTTTTTCCCCAGTGGAATCACCAGTAATGAGCCAGCTGCCCGTCCAGCGAGGAAAAGAAGAAAATAAGATGTGCAGGATGTAAAAAGCACTCGGGTCTGGTGTGGATGAAGAGACATAGAAATGCAAAGTTTCATTTCAATACTTAACCCTCTTCCTTTTCCAAAGCACTCAGTCTGGCCACACAGAGATCTGTTAGTTCAATGAAAAGCATGGTCCTTAGAACAGGAATTTCATGATTACCCAGACCAAAAACTCCATTAAACCTGCACAGACTTGCCACCTACTCCAGAAAATCCTATTTAGAGAAGTTTGCATAACAACAGCTGCTGGAATTAATTTAGGGTTCTGAGTTTATTTAACCCACAAGTTGAGGGTTACATTGGTTGCTTCCTGAGCTGAAACCTCACACAAAGTAATTCCATGATGACCAAGCACGTAGCCAGGACAAAGGCTTGGACTGGAAGCTCTCAGCTAAGGATTCACCATGGAGGCCTCCAAATTTTGTACCACTTCCTTCCTCCTAATCCACCAAAACATTGTGAATTGGCGAGTAAAAGCCAACACTAAATGGGAATAAAACCCCACACAAGGTTGTGCTACTCACCTCTTGTACCTCCAGCTGCCTCTCCTGTTCTGCTGGCTCCCTCGGCTGCTCAACCTGCCTGCCCTCCCTTGCCTGTTGAACCTGTCAACCTCCTCGTAGTCCTCTGCACTTACAACACCTAAAACAGAGGGGAGGGATGATCACTCTCAGTTATTTCTCTAATATGGACATCACACTGTGCCTGAAAAATGCAAAAATATACTGGTACAAATAAATTATCTTCATTTCTTTCTGATGACCAAGTCAGCAGTTCTCCTAAAATTACCTGTCCTTATTAAACCCACACAAAGGGAGAAAGTCCTACAACAATTCAGGCAGGAAGGGATGTCTGGATATCACCTGTTCCAGCCCTTTACTCAAAGCAAGGCCAGCTCAATCAGAGGGCTTTGGGCAAGTTCTGCTTATCTTCAGCCTCTGCAACCTCTCAGGCCGGAGAGGTCTTCTCAAACTCTGCAACCTCTCAGGCCGGAGAGGTCTTCTCAAAGTCTGCAACCTCTCAGGCCGGAGAGGCCTTCTCAGCCTCTGCAAGTTCTTGGTGCTGTTCCAGGGCTTGTCTACCTTCTTTGTGAAGAATTTCTTCATGCCTATGAAATATTCACCAGGTATTCTTGAAAACTCTTAGAGAACAAGAGCCATAGAATGATTTGGGTGGGGAGGACCTTACAGAACATCTTGTTCCTGAGCAGGAACACCTTCCACCAGAGCAGGCTGCTCCGAGCCCTGTCCCACCGTGGGCACTCTCGGGGCTGGAGCAGCCGCAGCTGCGCGTCCCCAGCCCGCCGGGGTGCCCGTCCCTACCCCGGGTGCCCGCGCGAGGCCCAGCCCGGCTGACCGTCGCTCCTGCGCGGGTGCCGGGGCGCGTAGGTGAACTGCAGGTCGATGTGGCGGTTCTGGCGCGCCTCGGCGCGGCTCTTGCTGTGGCAGGCGCTCTTGTGGGCCTTGTAGTCGATCTCGGTGCGGAAGGCGTGCGTGAACTGCTCCGAGCTGCAGCGGCCCTCCTCGCACAGGAAGTGCTTCTCCCTGAAGTGCTCCCGCAGGTATTCGTAGTCGCTGGGAAGGGAAAACACAGAGCTGACCCTTCCCACCCTGTGACACAGCCACTCCTACAAGGGTGATGCCTTCAGTTTTTATCTTTCGTATTTTCCAGATTCTTACTGCATTGGTATAAAACTCAACTTCATACAAAGTGTCAGCAAGTTCTCCTCCCAGCTCAGTCCCACAGAACAATCCTTTGCCAGCCCCAGGACCAAGGACACCGCTGCAGCCTCAGGCCCAAAAAGTGCAAACAGCAGCGAGCTGAGGGGAGCAACCTGGGAGGGTGGGACTGCACGACCTGGAGCTGGAATTGGACAATAACCCCAAAATGGAAATGGACCAACACTCATAAAAGTGTGAAAACTCGTGGCCCAGAGTCCATCTTGGGTGGAGCCTCAGCTGGGTTCTTGTACTGCCCAAGGTGTGTCCTTTGAAGGATTCTTAATAAATCCCTACTTTATCCCTTTAACTCTGTCTAGCCTCTGTTCTAGGTAACCTCTCAAGGCATCAAGGGGAGGTGAGAACAAGCCCTGGTGGTTCATTTGTCCTTATCTCCAGGGAAGTTTTCCAGCTGACACCATTTCTGTGCAGCCAACACATGATCCAGGTGTTAAACCAAACCCACAGATGCTCAGCACATCCAGCTGTGCACACAACAAAAAAATTACCTCGATTCCCTTTGCACACAACCTTGGAGCAGTAGGATCAAGGAATCACAGAATTAAGGTTGGAAAAGACCTTTAAGACCATCAACCAGCACCACCACCATGCTCACCACTAAGTCGTGTCCCCAGGTGCCACATCCACGTGGATTTAAACACTTCCAGGGATGGAGACTCCACCATTTCCCTGGCTAACCTCTTCCAATGCCTGACAACCCTTTCCATTAAGAAATTTTTCCCAGTATCCAAACTGAATGTCCAACTTAAGAACAATTCCTCTCGTCCTGTCTCCCATTAGAGGTAACACACCAGACAGTTGCTATCAGGCTGCAAAATTAACTTTTAATAAAGAAAATTCTAAAGCATGAACTAGACTCAAAGTGAATATTTTGGCTATTTATTTAAGGAATTGCAGCCAACCTGCTGCCATTCCTGCACTCTGCTCTCAAACACCACTTACCCCCTAAATTAAAAGCACACCCAAGGAATTTTACTTCAAAATCTAAGCTAGAAAAGGGACTCATATCAATCATCTGCTTGCCTGTAGTACTCCTGGGCCCCCTCAGAGTCACAGAAGTGGCAGAAGTAGTGATCCCTCCGCAGGTGTTTCAGCAGCTCGTCGTTGTCCAGGTACCGCTCGTCACAGAACTTGCAGAGGGGGTGGCCCCGGTGGGAGGTGTCATCGGGGTCCCCGTGGATCCGGTGCCGTGCCAGGTCCTTCCTGGAATACCACTTCCTCTCGTAGGTGAAGATCTGCAGAGCAGGTGTTGTGTTAATACATTTGTATTTAGGGATCTGTATTGTTTCTTATGGACACAGAAGCAAACAGAACAAGCCGGGTTGTGTCCAACTTCTCCATCTGTAGGGGTGGAAGATTTGCTTCCAAAAGATGCAGGTTGGCCACCAACACCTGAAGTTTTTGGTGGACAGGAAATAAAATTCAAGTGATGGAGTCAAATTTGGAAATGGATTTAATTCACTTTTTTCCCTTTGGAATCTTTTTATGCTGTAACGAGTTTAAATTACAATCTCTGGGGTGGAAAAATCCTAACTATTTATTTAGCAACAAACAGTACTTTGCATACTCGAATTTAAAAACCCCAAGGGAGTTGTTTTATTTTCCTCTCACAGTAAGCACCCCAAATAGCTGCACCCAAAGGATCCACTTCAGTGAACAAATTGTTTTTCACAAGCCAATCCTCTGTCCCCACTACCACGTGAGCTGTTTTGGTAGGAAGGGTTCTGGAGATGCCAAAAAGATCAACCCAGCCTTGAAAACAGAGTATCCTTTATTTCTGGCCTAGACAAGGACTGGGAAATTGCTCTGGGAAAAGGTTTGTATGGCTTTGCCAAGGCTGATGGACTGAAGCTTCCACAAGTTTAAGAGTTTCTTTTCAGTAGGTACAAGTAAGATGGGATTTTTTTCTTTGAAATAAAAATCTCTACAATATTCTGAAATTAAAAAGCAACAGTTTTAATACGGTTTGTGAAAGAAAATGGCAAACAAGTTCCCTCAATGCTGGCTCCGTATGCTGAGCATGAAGCACCACACCAGAGCTCAAAGGACACCAGAAACCAAAGGAGGTCCTGCCCACCTTTCCCACTTCCCTTCAACCAGCTCCAGGGATTCCAGGACCATGGGAAAGACTCAGTTCAGTTCCCAAACTTATTAGGGTTCATTCAGGTCAAGCTGCTCACTCCTGGATGCCATCCCTCTTGGCTGCAAGCTCCAGCTCACCTGACACAAACCAAATGTGGCACCACCACCGTGGGGTTTGATTTAAAATCTGGTGAACCACCAGGCCCTCTTCATTAATCAGTTTATGGAAGAAGAAAGGCTTAAAATAAAGCAACTGGCCTCACTGCAGGAAGAGGGAACCCAAAGCCTTGCTGTTCTGCCTTCCCATCTTCCCAGGAACTCCTGGAGGTCATGGAGGGAAGCCCCCTCCTTCCCACACATCCAAGCAGAGCCCCAGCTCACCTTTAAGTGTTTAACACAGAGTTTGCAGCAGAAGAGCTCGTGCTGCTTCCTCATGTGCTGTTCCAGATCTGCAAAGGTGTTGAAGGGCTTTGCATCCGGGCACAAGGAGCATTCATGCTGCAGCAGCTTCCTGAGGAATGAGAGAGATTCCCAAAGATGATCCAATTCCCTCTCAGCACCCCGACACCTTTAGCAAAACACAAATGCTCCGTCCCTGGCAGAAGGCTGCAGCTTTATGGCTGCCCCTGCAATCTGCAGTGAGGGCTGTGACCTGCTTATTCCAAGAATTCTGCTGGATGGCAGGAACAGGATGGAACCAAATTACACCGAGGTTCCAACTGCAGGAGAAGAGCTGAGCAGCCACAGAGTAGGAACCACACTGTCACTGCAAAACTGGGTAAAGTGAAACAAACCCTTCCCCTGCTGGAGATTCAGCTGACTCCTGCAACACTCACATCCAATTCCACTACACTGCCCACTGTCGGAAACTGAGGAATGAGGTGGGGAGAGATAAACTGGAATTAAAGAATTGTATTAGGAAAGGAGGGGAAAACCCCACCCCAAAACCCCACCACACAATGGTTCCCAGGAAGAGCTGAGCACTGATCTCACTGGGAGACTCCCAGTCCCTCATTCCCATAAATACCAAGCCATGCAAAACTGTAAATGTATCAAAGTTACATTCTCAGCCCAAATGCCCAATTCTCCAAGGAAAAGGTTCCACTGCCTGCATGGTCCAATCTTTTCCACTCCTCCTTCTATTCTTTCAAACTCTCCCAATCAGATTATTATGAAAAATATTTGTAGAACACAATGCTAATGCCATGTTTTTATTCTACACTGTTTTTTTTACTTCACCTTTTTTCTCTCCCATTCAGAATTAAGATCTTTGTGTGAAGACAACGTTACTCTTCATGCAATACTTGGCACTCCTGGGTTTGGTTAGTCCTTATTCAGCACAGCAGTAATTACAATTATAACAATAATTAAGTCTTTACCAATTTCCACAGCAGCCATGCAAGGAATGGGAAGAGTTTCAGCAAGTTTCCTGCTGCTAAAGATGCCAAAAATGACTTTTATTGAGAGAGCAAAGTTTGTGCGTTGTGTTGGTGAATCCAACACCGCAGCCCCGAGGAGCTGCTGAGGGTTCAGTGCCCTGCTCCAGGCTGTCACCTTGCCAAAAACACCTGCACGGCAGGTGACTCATGTCCCCAGCTCCTCAAATCCCAGGAAAGCACAGCACCCCACCCTCGAGCAGCAGCACTTCCTGCCACGTCCCGTGCACCACCACGTGCTCGGGGGACATTCCAGGGAGGAGCCAGCGCTCACCTGTACAGCGCATAAACCTCCGCGTCCATGAAATAAATGTCGTATTTCTTCTCATGCTGCAGCTGGTGCAGGGCTATGGAGGAGAAGGACGGGAGCTTCCGCCCGAACACCACCTGTGGGAACAGCAGCGGGACGGGGATTCCAGGCACCAACTCTGCGAGCTCCCCACGCCCACAGCCTTGTGCCAGCCCCAGCTGTCACCTCCCCCAGGCACTGTCCCCTGCTGTCAGCAGGGCCACAGGACATCTTATCAACCCGCCAGGGAAACGTGGATTGGCCCAGCCTGGCCTCTGGAGTTTGAACGAGATTAGGAAACGTTTCTGGTCTGTTTTGCTCCCACAGCTGTTCCTAGAGTAAATATCCTCGACCAGCACAACCCCTTCCACAGCCAATGCCTGGCAGGAGCCTGCCCTCGGCTCCTCCCCGTCTCCCGGGGATCACACGGGAACCTGGAGTCTCCAAGTGACAAGTGACTCAATGTCTAAGGGTGGCACGGAAACCACTGTTTCCTCTTGCCTTAACTCCCAGGAAAGCGAGGAGCTAAACACACACCACTTCCTGAATTATCTGTACCACACACGCCTCTCAGGGCATTTCCTTGCTCCCAGCTGCCCCCGCTGGGCTCTGAGCGCTGCAGCTCCTACCACTGCCTGCTCCAGCACACATTCCCAGCCTGGGAATTCCTGCGGTAACAGCTGGAGTTACCAGCCCCGGCCCAGAAAGGCTGAGACATAAATACAGTGAAGAATTTCAGTTCTTACAGCAAAAGCTACATTAGAAATGTAGAAGTAGATTCCCAGGGAAGCTGTGGCTGCCCCTGGATCCCTGGCAGTGTCCCAGGCCAGGTTGGACGGAGCCTGGAGCAGCCTGGGGCAGTGGAAGGTGTCCCTGCCATGGCAGGGGTGTCACTGGACGGGCTTTAAGGTCCCTTCCATTCCAAACCATTCCAGGATTTTACGATTCCATGAACCCTCCTAAGAGCTGCTGCCTCCTGGAGCAGGGAGCAAAGGCTCCATTCCTTGCTGCCAGAGCGAGCCCTGCTGACTTCACACCATAAACATTCACTCTAAACTCCATTTTCTTCACATTTTGTTTCCCACTCGCCCAGGCAGCGGCGGCACCCTCGGGAGCGGGGCAGAGGGCGGATAACCCGGGCCGTCCGTCCCCGCCGGTTCCACCCCGCACATTCCCCGTCCGCCCTGTGCCCGGGAGCTGTCCCGCCCGGCCCGAGGCCCCCCAGCCCCGGGCCCGGCCTCACCTGCCGCAGCTCCTCCCGGCAGACGGCGCAGTACCGGACGCCGCAGAGCGCCCGCATCCGCACGGAGCAGCGGTAGCAGATGGGGTGCTCGCAGCGGCCCAGGGCCACCACGTCCAGCTCCCCGCAGCACAGCACGCACGGCCCCTCCGCCGGGCCCG